>JAODAL010004572.1:0-154778 GCA_025379985.1 Phyllomedusa bahiana | reverse complement strand
AAAAGGAAAAAATTTTTGTTTAATCATTGTTAAGCTATTCCAGGCAAAGAGACACACACACAATGTGTTGTGTCCTATCGAGGGGAATCATGGTCAAACTCTACATCCCATTAAAAAAAAAAAAAAAAAAGACAACCATGACCTGAACAAGAGGGGGTGGGGGGGGGGGGGGGAGACTTCCTGCTGGAATTGTAAGTGGCTTAGTGATGATTCAAGAAGACACTTGGAAGTTCTGGATATGCTCAAAAACTTCAGGACTAATCAACATAAGGGCAGGGGTTATTTTAACTTAATTTGCCGACAGTGTTTCTCTAACTGCAGTGCAGCTGAGGAGGTAGGTTTGACAGAGGTAATAATAAGCTGCAAAAGCCTCTCTCTGGTTTATCTGCAAAATGAACTCCTACTCTGCCCTGTTAATTCAATGGTTTGAGAAGACAAATTTTCAGACAAACTAAATTCATTTTTACAAATTTTGTCTTGGACTAAGTCCAATAGTGAAGCTCCGGCATCACAATTTTCTGGCAGGTGGGACCCCAGTAGAAAGAGATTGGGAAGCGGTCTTCTAAGGCATACAATGATATTGGCACTATTAGCTATGGCTAATAGCCAAGTTTAGAAAGGTTTTGTTAGGTCTTATAACATGAATACAGGGGCTAAACCAGGTGACAGGTTTCTTTTAAGGACTTCAATCTAAAACCGTATTCTGTAGGCTTGATGTTTAGTGTTGACCGAGGTCAACCACAAATGTAGGATTTAACTCTATGCCTCTGCAGGCTTTCTAAAAGGTTCTTCCCATCTCGGTCATTTATAGCTTACCGATAAGCTATGACATAAGTATTTGATAGGTGTGGGTTCCAGAGCTGGGATCTGCACATATCTTAATAACATGCCCCAAAGCACCCTATTCACAACAGAGAAGAAGTGATTGCAATTGCACTATTAGGCTATGTTCACACAGCTTATTTGGACACGAATTTTTCAGCGACCAAAACAGCATCAAAACTTCGCCTGAAACACGCTTCTTCAGAAGAGATTTTAGACGCGTTTCTTGGCGCGTTTTTGGACGAGGTTTTCAACACTGTTTTCACCCTCACAAATTAATAGCCAGGTCAAAAACTGCGCGTAAAGACGCTTCAAGAATTGACATGACACTTCTTTTTCAGCGTCCAAAACAGCTTCCAAAGAAGCACAGAAAACCTTGTGTGTGTGTGAACTACAGCACTGTTTAACATAGGAATCAATGAAAATGAACTGGGGGTGTTTTGGATGCTGTTTTGGGAGTGGACCCGCTCCGAAAACCGTGTTAAAATCAACGGTGTGAACATACCCTAACTTTACATTTATTTAAATAGGAGTTCCGAATACAGCCGAGTGAAAGACATTTATGACATATCCCACATATGCCCTGCTACTCACTGTGAAGAGAAGTCTTCTTCTGAGGTGGATTGTAGTCTGGAGCAGCATCCAAGGTCAGACTCCTCATAACAGTTTCACACACAAACTGAGTCCCACTAATGTCCTCTTCCGTTTCCTCCTGGGTGGCTGGGCCGTCCATGTCCTCCTTGGCCCTTTTACCTGTTTCAAAACATGGATAATAGAAAGTTGTTATCTAGGAGCCATTAAAACCCCCTTTTTCTCCCATGAACCTTCAGATTAAAGGGAACCGGTCACATAGATTCTGCCCCCCTTGCAGAGAACATCACAAGCTAGTGACAGACCTGCTGTTTCCAGCACTGTGTCCCTTATTCTCTAAGATGCTGTAGATTCAGAGTTTTTAATGCTCAAATCTGGCAGTTTGCAGCCAGAAAAGGGTCCAGCTTATTCATGAGCAGGTGTTAGCCCCGACCCCCAACACTAGCCCCACCCACTTGACAGTCATTCACGTTTCTACCTATTCATAGTGATAGGTTAATCAGTTGTGAGGTGGGTGGGGCTAGCCCAGGTGAGTGGGGTGATCCACAGATGGGCGGGGCATGAAATAAATGGACTCTTCCTGAATAAGCTGGACCCTTTACTGGCTGAAAACTGCAGATTTGAGCATTAAAAACTCTAAAACGATAACATCTTACAGAATAAGGGACACAGTGCTGGAAACAGCAGGTCTGACACTAGCTTGTTCTGTCCTCAGCAAGGGGGGCATAATCTATGTGACAGGTTCCCTTTAACATTCACCTTATGTTCACATGTTTAGAGGCGATTTGGAGCCTAGCTCTTAGAAAAGGTGTGCATTACTTTACTGGCGCTATATTGCACATATTATATTTAAACCGTGTTTAATATGAACTCACCAGCTTTGGTCTTACACCCAGACCCATCACTCTCTTCTTTAATTTGTCCCAGACCAGGCTTTTCAATTAATGGACCATCATGTGGCAGAGGGGACATGCACGGCGTCATATCTACAAAGGAAGATGCTCAACATTAGGATGAACAGTTAATAGATGACCTAAACAGGATGAACAGTTTCCAGAAAAAAAAAATACACACAGACACACACACGAGTGAAAATAGACAAATTGTGCCTAATTTTCCATTTTCCCTCCCTGGTGTTATGTGACTCATTAGTTTTAAACGGTCTCAGATGTGAATGGGGAGCAGGTGTCTTAAATTTGGTGCCACGCTCTCACAGTGGTCACTGGACATTCAACATGGCATCTCATGGCAAAGAACTGTCTGAGGATCTGATTGCCAACATCCTGAAACTGAACTGTAGCGCGGTGGCCAAAACCATACAGCGGTTTAACAAGACAGGTTCCACTTGAAACAGGCCTCATCATGGTCAAACAAAGAAGTTGAGTACACCTGCTCAGGGTCATATCCAGAGATTGTCTTTTCAAAATAGACATATGAGTGCTGCCAGCATTGCTGCAGAGGTTACAAGATGGGGGAGTCAGCCTGTCAGTGCTCACAACATACGCTGCACACCACATCAAATTGGTTTGCATGGCTGTTGTCCCAGAGGGAAGTCTCTTCTAAAGATTATGTACAATAAAGCCCGTAAACAGTTTGATAAAGACAAGCAGACTAAGGACATGGATTACTGGAACTTAACTTAATTGTTCAGATAGTGACAAGCGTGTGTGGCGGTGTCTTGCCTACAGTCAAGCATGGTGGTGGGAATTTCATGGTTTGAGGCTGCATGAGTGCTGTTGGCTGTGCGGAGCTACAGTTCATTGAGGGAACCATGAATGCCAACATGTACTGTGACATAGTGAAGCAGAGCATGATCCTCCTCCCTTCAGAATCTGGGCACTGGGCAATATTCCAACATTACAACGACCCTAAACCCACCTCCAAGACACCCACTGCCTTGCTAAAGAAAATGAGATCAAAAGGTGCTAGACTGGCCAAACATATCTCCAGACCTAAATCCTATTGGGCATCTATGGGATATCCTCAAATTTAAGATGGAGGAACGCAAGGTCTCCAACATCCACCAGCTTCGTAATGTTGTTATGGAAGGGAAAAGAATCCAGTGGATTAACCTGAGCTCTAAGAGTTAAGACGTGCTGGAAAATAATGGTGGCCATCCTACAAATGTTGACACATAATATATATATTATATAATATATATATATATATATAAAATAATATATAATATATTATATATATAAAAAAAAAAAAAATCACAGCACATTACTGAAACAAAAATCAAGATAAAAATATCGGGGTGCAGAAAAATGCCAACGTCCAGCTAGAAGACTCCATAATGCATAAAGCCTCAAAAAACTCTGCAGCACTCATAAGGTAGCGGTGAAAAAACTGGTGTTTATTCCCACATGCTTACAGACGACGCTTCGGCTCTCTCACAAAGCCGTTTTTGTGAGAGAGCCGAAACGTCGTCTGTAAGCATGTGGGAATAAACACCAGTTTTTTCACTGTTACCTTATGAGTGCTGCAAGATTTTTTGAGGTATATATGTACACATACATACATACACACACATACACACACATACACACACTGCTCAAAAATACACTAAACGCAATGTAACTCAGTGACAAATCACACTTCTGTGAAATCAACCTGTCCAGTTATGAATTAGCACTGATTGTGAATCAATTTCTCCTGCTGTTGTACAAGTGGGACAGACAACAGGTAGAAATGAAAGGCAATTAGCAAGACAACCCCTATAAAGGAGTGCTGCTGCAGGTGGTGACCACAGACCATTTCTCAGTTTTCATCCTTTTTGGCTGTTGTTTTGGTCACTTTTGCATTTTGTTATTGCTCTCACCCCGAGCGGTAGCATTAGGCAGTGTCCACAACCCGGAGAAGTTGCTCAGGTAGTGCAGCTCATCCAAGATGGCACATCAATGCGAGTTGTGGCAAGAAAGTTAGCTTTGTCGGTCAGCACAGTATCCAGAGCATGGAGCAGATACCAGGAGACGTGGAGGGGGCCATTGGAGGACAATAACCCAGCAGCAGGGCTGCTACCTCCTCCTTTGTGCAAGGAGGAACAGAGTCAGAGTCATACAAAATGACCTCCAGCAAGCCCCTAATATCCAGGTGTCTGCTCAAACTGTCAGAAACAGACTCCATGAGGGTGGGATGAGGGCCCGACGTCTACAAGTTGGTGTTGGACCGTAGGACGATTGGCATTTGCCAGAGAACACCAAGATTGACAGAGTCGACATTGGTTCACACTGAGCAAATATGACAGACGTGACAGAGTCTGGAGAACGTTCTGCTGCCGGCAACATCCTCCAGCATGACTGGTTTGGCAGTGGGTCAGTTATGGTGTGTAGAGGCATTTCTTTGAAGGTATCCTGACTGCCATTAGGTACCAAGATGAGATCTTCAGATGCATTGTGAGACCATATGGAGGTACAATGGGCCCTGGGTTCCTTCTGATACATGACAATGCTATGGCTCACGTGGCTGAAGTGTGTCAGCAGTTCCTGAATGATGAAGGCATTGATGCTATGGACTGGCTGCCCAGACCTGAATACAATCGAGCACATCTGGGACATCAGGTCTCGTGGTGCAATGCCACGTTTCACCACACACTGTCTAGGAGTTGACTGAAGCTTTAATCCAGATCTGGGAAGAGATCCCTCAGGAGCATCAAGAGCATGCCCAGGCTTTGTAGGGAGGCCACAAACACTCCTGAGCCTCATTTCCTTGTTTTGAGCCATTCCCACTGAAGTTGGAGCAGCCTAAAATTTGATTTTCCACTTTGATTTTGAACATCATCCCAAATACAGACTCCATGGGATATTCATTTTGCTTTTCATTGACTGTTTTTATGTTTTATTGTTCTCGACGCATTCCACTATGTAATGAATAAGGAATTTCAACTGGAATATTTCATTCACTGAGATCTAGGATGTAGCATTTTACTGTTCCCTTTATTTTTTGAGCAGTGTATATACAAAATACTCTCTAGGCCCCAACAAAAAAAATGAGAAAAACCTATACTCCCTTTCTTCTGCTACTCTGTCCCGGCGTTGGGTCTCTCTGGTTTTCATTACTGCTACAGCCACTTATTGGCTGCAGGGGTCACGTGCATCTATTCATATCACTGTTCGGAGTTGTTCACTTCTGAAAGGGGGATGTAAATGAGTGGCACATGACTGCTGTAGCCAATCAGTGGCTGCAGCAGTAACGTGTCCATTCAGAAGTAGAAGACAAGGATAAATGCGTCGCTGGAATCGGAGACCAGAGGAAGTGGAGTATAGTTTTTTCTTTTTTATTTGGGCCCCAGGTACAGAATATTTTCTTTTCTTTAGGAACTGGACTGCCCTTTAATATTAGGAACTCCTAATCGAATTTGCCAGTATAAACATACTAGCGGGTGCACCAAAGATATCTGTCACTACTGAGCATCTGAAACAATTCTCCAGCTGCCCAGCAAACACAGTTCTTAGGTTAAAGAGAAATTCCCGTCAAATAGTACCGAATAGTGATGCCATAAAACTATTATGACTGCTAACAAATGTACACTGGAAACTGCTATAAAAGCAGTTAATATTTAATGAAAAGTTTAGCATGAAGGGATTAAAAGGAAGTGTAAAGAATATGTTTGGGTATTTAATGACAGAATAAAATCCATAAATTACTACAAATTTGGCAAACTTTTGCTTGGCACCGAATTTGGCAGAGCTGTGCCAAATGTATCAATAACAAGAGGACCAGTGTATGTAAGAAATATGTTCTATTTTCTTTAACTGTATTTTTATTAAAGTTGTATTAAGGCAAAATACAATAGGAAATGTGAGTCATATCACATCATATGGCATATGATATCAAGATACATATTTCAAATGCATTAGAAATTGTGGATATAACCATGAAACACACGATCATTAAAGTATCCGGTAACTTTGATATCTAGATCAGCATAACAAAACAAAAAAAAAACAAAAAAAACCAGACACCAGACAAGACACATAAGGGTGGGGAACATGTAAGACATCTCGCAGGTCCGTAGCGGGTAGCCATCCGGCTGAGGTATTAGCCTAGAAGTCTTGAGCAATCCTGAAATAATCCCAGGCTTTCCATATCTTGTCAAAGGACTCCAATTCGTCCACGTTAAGGGCTGTGAGATATTCCATCTGCCTGATCTCCTGAATACGGGCACATACAGTTTCCCTAGCAGGAAGGGAAGTCTGCTTCCAGTGCACAGCTATCAAGCATTTAGCTGCTGTGATAATATACAGGAACAATCTACCCAGAGCCCGGCCAAGAGACGGGAATGGGATATTCAAGAGATAGGTCTGAGGTGTAAGGGGGATCCAGGTTTGGACAACCTCGAAAGCTAATGATTGGATTTTTTTCCAGAATGGGACAACCATCTCACAGGACTAAAATATATGAGGGACATCCGCCCCCGATCTCCGCGACCTCCAACACACATCCGGCACCAGAGGGTTCAACCTATGTAGCAACTGAGGTGTGTGATACCAGTACATTAGCAATTTATATTGATTCTCCCTATTCTGAATGGAAGCGGAAAACCGGGCCGCCGGCTGCCATATACTCCTCCACTCCTTCTGTGATAGTTGTGACCCCAAGAAGTCCTCCCATTTGGACATATAGGAATGTTGTATTCAAATCTCTTGTTCGGGAGAGGATAGGATCCAATAAATTGTCGAAATCAGTCCCCTGGTAGAGACTCCCGCCCGACAGACCTGTTCAAAGAGTGATGGTCTAGAGACCCTATTCGTGCCCAATATTGACTTCATATAATGTTTAATTTGCAAATAAGAGAAAAGGGAGGAGGACGGTAAATTGAAGCTAGACTGGAGCTCCGAGAAAGCTCTGAGTTCCCCGGTGCGTCCATTCACTATGTCCGCAAAGCGGAACAATTGGGCCTCAAACCACGGCTTCCACCGGAGATCCATCTCACCTCTCTGGAGCAGAGGATGAGATAGAAAGGACGTCATGAGGGAAGCCCCTGAGCACAACGAGAATCTCTTAAAACATCTCTGCCAGATTGATCTGGTCAAAGACATGGAAGGTAGCAGGGCGAAGTCCAATTTAACAGCCATGGTCGCCCATAACAGAGAATTTGGATGTATAGGAGCCATCCAAAGTTTCTCCAGCTCCATCCATCTAGCGTAGGCATAAAGAGCTGCCCAAGATGGAATGACTCTCAGCTGTGCTGCCCAGTAATATTTGGTGATATCTGGGACCGATAGACCCCCCTGCTCCCTTCCCGCCAACAGTATACGCTTGGCAATCCGGTGCCTTCTGCGGGCCCATATGAAATGAATAAAGGCCGCCTGCAAAGACCTAAGGATCGCCAGAGGAACCGGTATCGGCAAGGTCTCGAATAAATACATAAGCTTCGGTAAAGCCGACATTTTGATAGCAGCTATACGGCCAAAAAGGGACAGCGACAATTTGTTCCAGCGATCCAGCAAGTGTTTAATCGCCGTTATGAGCTTGGGGAAATTATGTCTATAAAGCGAGGAATACCCCGAGGTTAGATTAATCCCGTGATACTTCAATGCTTCCGCCTTCCAACGATACCGATAATGCCCTTTAAGCTGGTCCACTACTGTCTCTGGGAGGCCCACAGGCAAGGCCTCTGTTTTGGAGGTATTTACTTTGTAACCTGAGAGAACGCCAAATCGATCCAGGAGAGAATGCAGATTAGGCAACGAGATCACTGGGTCTACAAGGGTCAACAAAACATCATCCGCATATAGCGAAATTTTGAACTCTCTCCCATTCACCAGAACTCCTCTGATGTCTGGAGACAGTCTTACTGCTGCCGCTAGGGGTTCAATACACAAGGCAAATAGCAGCGGGGACAGTGGGCATCCCTGTTTAGTACCATTGCTAATTAGTATTTTGGGGGACATAGCATGGGGTAGCCGGATAATGGCAGAAGGGCACGAGTAAAGTCCCCGTAATGCAGTGACAAAAGGGCCATTGATCCCAAAGGCCTGGAGTTTGCAGAACAGAAATGACCAGTTGAGGCGGTCAAAGGCAGAAATATGTTCTTTTAGCAGACATTGGCAGTTTTTTTCTTGCTGCATAGTTGATGAAACTCCCCAGTTAAGTGCCCCCTTATAACTGGTTACACCACATATAATAACAATTGCCACTATAATTTAATAGTAGTCTTTATATAAGTATTGATGGAAGAACTCACCAACAGGTGTATTGTGTGACACACGTTCCAGTTCTTGTACAATGTTTATATCCAATAACTCAAATGACAGCAAGTCCTAAATACAGAGCAAGAATATCATGAAACAAGAGGTAATACAGGGAGTCCCCGACTTACAACGTTCCGACTTACATCTGTCCCCTAGTTACAAACCAAGACTTATGGGGAATGCTGGCACTTGTAGTTCCATGTTCCACAGCAGATGGTAGATGTGGAATGACAAGTGCCAGCATGCCACAGCGGCACATGAGGTGAAAATGAGTTGAAATCTTCTTAACAGGGACATAGGCAGCAAAACAAATGTAAAAACCCTTCCCTGCACTATCCAAAACGAAAAAACCTTTTGTGCTGGAGTTACATTTAATAAATGTACATGTTCTGATTTACATACAAATTTAACTTAAGAACAAACCTACAGTCCCTATCCTGTTCATAACCTGGGGACTGCCTGTATATAGCACTGGTCGAGGAGCAAACATAAAAATATGTAGTGGTACAAGAAATGTAAGATATGTGGAAGTCTGTGTTATGAAATCTCCCAAAAACAGCCACATGAAGAGGTTGAGATTTTCATTTTTTTTTCACACTTTCTATTCAACAGAGAGCAGTGTCGAACACCTTCACTCTTCTGCTGCACATACTGATCATTTAATACACATTCACTTTCAGGCTATGACTACACAGCACTGGATTTTTGGTTGGTTTTTCAGCGGATTCAGTCTTTTGAACCTGCTGAAAATCCGACTGTACCCAGCGCTGTATAGACCTTAATAGAAAATCTGTGCTTTAGTCTACACAGCATGTATTTTTTCTGAGGGTTTCCAAAACCTAAACCCGTCCAGCAGAATACATAACAAGCTGTATATTCTGCCGGACCGCTGTTGGATTCCCGTGCAGTCCATGTACTGGGCAGCCGGGAATCCGAAATCCAACCGCGTTTTTTTGCGTTAAAAAAAAAAATGCGCAGAAAACTGGCGGTGTGATCCAGTGATGTAAAAATGTCGCCAGATTTTGCGCTGCATTTTCAAATTGCTGTGTAGACCTAGCCTTACAGCTTATTGAGTGTTTGGCTTTTGCAGGTCTAAAAATAATACACTAAATTCAACAGCCATATATGTATCCTCCATACGTGGTACTCTGTAGGGAGCCATTACAACAGATGAGCTTTGTGAACACTGTACATTGTGTATGCAGTCTATTCACCTAAAAAGCAAACTAATCCCCTCAGAATGTACACTGCCTTCAATCAGTAGCAACACCAAGTATATAGGCATTGGATTTTTCTTCGAATGGTTTACAAGCAGTGACAGACCCATTATATGCAGCCGGTTCCTTACTTGGGCAGTGAGAAGATCTACAGATGGGATGTACACCTCCCGGTCACTGTGTGCGCTCCTAAGGTGACTGGACAGCATGACCTTGTCTGGAGCTTCCCCAACCTCCTGCGTCATGTGAGCGCTGCAGCCTTCCTGCATGTTACAAAGTGATATATTAAGGTGATGGCTCAACAACCAGAGCAGTGACTGGACAATACAGTCCGAAATAGTTGTGGACTGCTGCATGACACTTGCCTTCTCTTTGTCCATCTGGCTGCTCATCTTTATGGAAGACATCTCTTTTTCCAGATCTTCCAAGTTTTCAGAACAAGGAAGGGAGTCCACAATGATACTGCACCAAATGCGGGGTCCGAATTGTTCCCCTTTATGTGCCAGGCGCCAATGAGAGGTGTAAGTTCCCTCTAGGGCAGGAGCCACAAATTCTACAGACAGGATGCCCATTTGACCAGGAAGCAAGGAGGGAACTGAAGCCTCTTTCCGAGATGAGGACGATAAGGTTAGATTTCCCCACATGAACTTTAGCTGTACAAAAATATAAAACTATTATTACTAGACTGTAAGGCTTACATTATAATACATTTACAGACTGATCTGAAGAATACAGCTTCATCATAGAAGCATATTTTAAAGGGCTGTTCCCATCTCTGACATTTATGGCATATTGATAGGATTTGCCATAAATGTCTATTAGATTCAGGTCCTACCACTAGGTCTCATACGTACTGCGAGAATGGCCTCCAAGTTGAAAACGGAGAGCAGGTCACACATGCGTGCAACTCTCCATTCTGTTCTATGGAAGTTCCAAGCAGAGACAAACACACCGCTCAGCTGAACTCAGAACTCCCCTAGAACAGAATAGAGAGTAGTGTATAAGTGCTATAAATGTCCCAGTCAATGAAACCATAGCATGTAAAAGAATTGGGCAACTTATTGCTACCCGATTGGCACCCCATGACAAGATCATCCAGACTGACTGTCATGGTAGCTAAAGGCTGAATAGAAGCCGCAACGGCTGCCATATTACTGCTCCTATTACACAGACAAGATGTGAAAAGAGAGCTGCTTTATTGTACTCTAAACAGGGGGGGGGGGGTGTGAAGGAGGATCATGTATTAAATCAGGGTTCTGGCCATGTACTAATAGACTAAATCAAAATGAAAGCAAAAGCAAGTACACTTGAAATCCCAGAAAATACAAAAAACTATATTGGATCACATTAGAACATATTTAAAACCAATTAAAAAAGCCAACAAAGTCTACACATATCAAGACAAAGACTCTCTAGAAATAACCATAGGGAATTATTAGACAGAACTACAAGTGTAAGATACACTGTATATAACACGGAGACCCACACTGACCCCAGAAAAAAAAAAACTAGAAAACAAAAATAGCCAGACCTGAAAAAAAGAAAAGGAATGTATATATGTTATAACAAAACATTTTTGTAAGTACATAATGGCACACCCAAAAATATGACATGTGCTAAGGGGGAAACATAGGCCCAAAAATAAAGAAAATAAATATGTTCAAAACTGTTATAACAAATGCTAGTGTGGGTAGAGGCTGTGTGATGTAAAGACAAGACTAGTACAAGAAAAAAAGGTTTAAAAAAAATTTAAAATTGCAAACCCAGTAGCATTTTTTTAGTTCGTTTGTGTCCCCAAAAATTGGAATAAAAAATTGCATGATAAAAATGAAAATTAAAAACTACATTTCCCCCCAAAAAAAAAACCCAAAACCCTTTCTTCTTTCCCAAAGAAGGGAAAAAAAATAAAAAAAAAAAAAAAAAAAATGCTTGGAAAAAATAGCCCAGCAATGCCAATTAAAAAAAGTAATTTTCTTTAGAAGTATCAAAACATAAAATTCTAAATGTTTTTGGAAACCCTCCCCCCAAGGACCCCCATAGGGGCACAACATATCATAAAACGAAACCTGAATATGAAAATTTTAAAAGGTTTTTAAGGGGTTTTAGTACAGTCATGTATTACATAGGATCCAAAGGGGGTTTAAAAAAATTTCCCTTGTAAAAAAAAAAGGGGTTAATCCAAGTTCAGTGTAAGTGCACATTCAAATTTAAAACAAACCTCAACTTTCAGATAACCTATTGGGTAATTTCTTTCATGTGCTTTTGTCCCCAAAGGGTAAATTTTTTATTCGGTCGTTGTATATGCCATTTTTTACTTTTTCTACTAGTTTTCCTCCTGCAGGCTCCATCTCTAATTGTACAGCTGTCCCTGAGATAGTGGGTGGGGGCTAGCTGCTATGATGTCTCCCATACGCTGCACATAGAAAGGAATGCCCCCTCCGCCCTCCCTTAACCCACCCTCAGAAGCAGCAGCAACAGGGCGGACTTAATAAAGCAGTACTGGGCACAGTAAGCTATCAAATAAGAACTGGGTGAGAAAGAACACTTGCTACAGCTTTTAGCAGCTCTTTTTTTTGGGCCCATTTTGGGGAAAGTTTCCCTTTCTTTCTTCCCCCTTCCCTTTTTTATGGGACTTCCGGGGTTAGCAGGGTTAAACCTGATACTTCAGTGGACTTATCAGTTTCCAGATGGATTTTAGCGCTTTTTCCCCTCATAACCGATTTGTTTAAGAGAAAGTAAAGGGGAAGAAATGTGTCTGATGTGTGGAAAAAGAGGCATTTTCTCTAAGATATTTTACAAAGTTTCTTACATTTGCTTGTACTGTTTGTACAAATTTTGGTTAAAAATGCTTGTCACTTTTTTAAGGGCCCACACTAGCCTTTAAGTCAAAAAAAGCATATAGAAAAAAAGGGTTTTTTCTGGTTTGCTTTGCCATTAGAAAACCCAAGAACTTTCCCTGGGGGCGGGGCCCAAAAGGGAGGGGAAAATTTTTGGAAGATCGGAAACCCCAAGTGGGTTTAAAGTCACACTCAGACCCCTATCCTTTCCTCTGTCTCAAAATTTGTCAGCCACTTACTTGTTCTAACATCACGATTAGTTACGACTGATGAGATTTTTTTTTTTTTTGGGGAAAATTAAAATTTTTTTTAATTTCGGGGCCCCCGGTTTTTCCATTTAAACCCCCTGTGTTCTTCCCCTTTCCGGGGTTTTTGGGGAAAAACCTGGGTCCCAAAAGGTGCAGGTGTGTACCCCCATCGGTGGGTTTTTCTAAACCACAAAGGACAAGCGGGGAATGGGGGGAGAACTGGGGCAGGGCTCCTTTGGGAAAAATTCTGAAAAAGGCCTTTTGGTATTTTTTCCCGGCTTTTTTTGGAAGAGTCCCAAAAATATCAAAAGTTTTTTGAAACAAAAAAATAAAAAAAAGGCAAAAAAAAAATTAGGGGGTGTAAGTACTAACCACTTCCCCAAAAGGGAAACCCCGGGTCACAGTGAATACACTAAAAAATGAAAAAAGTTTTAAATCTGCCAGAAACCATGCAATAGAGCAAGAAGAATTGGGGCAGATTGATAAAAATATTTTGGGGGTTGGGGTAAAGGGGGCCGGGGGTTTTCCCACGGCCCCCCCCCCTCCCATTAAAAAAGGCCACAATTTCCGCCCGGAAAACCGGGGATGGAAGAGGGGTGCTTTCTACAAGTTTTGGTCCCCCCGACCGCCTGTAACGAAACCGCCGGGGGGAAAAACCCGGGAAAAGGTGGGGCCTTGTTGAAAGGGGTTTTTTCCTTAAAAAGGCACCATTGTCCCAAATTTTGGGGCCGGGGGTTTTTTTCAGGCGGTTCTAAAAAAAAACCGAAAACCCCGGGGCTAAAAAAAACCCGGGCCCAAAAAACCCCTTTTGCATTTGGGGGAAAATTCCCCTTAAAGATTCAGCAGAAGGGGGGAGTTTTTCCCTTTTAAATTTACTATTTAAAATTTTAGTTTAAGGGGGTCAAGGGGGCCCGGGGGCCGATCGCGATCAACAAAATTTTTCCCTTCCTTGTAGAGTGGGCAACAACATGCTGCCCAGTCCCGAAAAAAACCAAAACCCCACGGGACTTTTTTAACCCAAAAAGAAAAAAACTCTAATTTTCATACTGAATCTTTCCAAAAAAACCATAAAATCCATAAAGGGCCTGCAGATCAGATAGCATTTTTCAATGTAAATTTTTTAAATTTCTTTTCCCAAACCCCTTTGCTTTTTGCAAACAGTAAGTGGGGGTTCCTGAATGGCAAGTAAACCCTTTCACCCCTGACCCAATTTATTGGCCCCTTTTCCCTAAAAGGAGAGTTTTTTTCCCTTTTTTAATACCCAAAAGTAACTGGCTGCTATGGACCGGCTGTGGAATATGAACGGGTTTTAAGGTCCAGAGTTTTTTTGGGTCAAAAAGGGACCAAAACGGGTTTTAGCTTTTTTAGGGGCCCCCCTATTTAAAAAGGGGGTTACAACTATTTTATTTGTTGGATTTATCAATGTGATCATCATTCTTTTTTCTAGTTATTTATTTTTTTTTTTAATAGGGAAAAAAATTAAATTTTTATTTTCCCCCTAAAACAGAGAATCTATTAGGGGTTCCCCCAAATTGCCACCAGTTAATTTTAATAAAACAGCGGCCCCTCCACAAACAACATTGATTCCAGGATGAGCATTCTTTGCTGAAAACCAGTAAACCACTACCCCAAAAAAAAAATTTGAAATTTGGGTTTTGCAGCCCTTCAAAATGGGGGACCAAAATAACCCCAAAAATAAAAAATTGAAGAAAAAAGGGGGAAAAAAAACTAAACAGTTTTAAAGCTTTTCCCTTACATGAAAAAACCCAGAAAAGGCCCCCTGGATATCCTGTTTTTATAAGGACAGGAGGTTTACTTTGTGCATTACTTTTTTTCAACATACCAAAAGGGAAAAAAGAAAATGGAGTCCTCACTTGGTACCCCAAGTAGCCACTCACCCTATACTTTGTAAAAGGGTCAGTACGGGACATGTAGAAACCGGGCACTTACTGCGGGGAGGGGTTTACACTAGACCAACAGTGGCCGGTAGCAGATTAATTTCAAATTTGAAAAAAACCCCATTTTGAAAAAGTCTCAAAAGTACGAAACTCCAAACTTTTAAAAAAATTTTGGGTTACTTGCGATTATTGTTGGGGCTCACGTCCCAAAGAAACGGCTTTCCTGGCGTTTCTTTCCAAAGTTTTATTGCCAAAGGCAAGCGGGGGCCTTCCCCTTTTGGATTTTTATTAACCCACCCACAAAAGGAATTTTTGGAGTTTTGGTTTTTTAAAGACTTTTAATAAAAAATGATACAAATTGAAATATAATCTGCTACCCCAAATTTTTTGCCCTATTAAAGGGAAAAAAATTTAAAAGGGGAAAATGAGGAGTCTCCGGGGTAAAGATCTTGCTTTTTTGCGTGTTTAAATTTATAGAAATTACTCTAAGTGACTATATAAGAAGGTACACCCTAGCCCGCCAATCACTACTTTGCACCTAAAACAAAACATGAAAGGGGCAGTACGGGGACATTAATCCGCACTGTAGGGAAGGGGCCCCACTACTAGCCCCAAAAAAATCACAACACTTACCTCACTAATTACACTTTAAAAACAGAACGGGGGACATATAGTAACCACTGTACTGTAAGAGGAACTTCTAGCCCCCAATCACTAAAGGGTACTGCACAAATACATTTTTAAGCAGCGGGTACGGGAACATTTTACTACCGTACTTCCTGTTAGAGAGGGATTACTGGGTCCCCCAATCATGCATTCACCTCACTAATACATAAAGAGCAGTACGGGGCCCATGTATTTAAACCGTACTGTACTGTAGGAGAGGGAATTAAACAAACCACCAATCACTACAGCCCTCACTAATACGGAAAGGGGGAGCAGTACAACTTTGTAGTCCCGCCCCGGGTACTGTATAGAGGGGAAAAAACTAAAACCCCCAAATCCAACTGCATGCACCTCACTAATACATGTAAGACCCATTAAAGGACAGGGTTTTCCGGGCACGGGAACGGGTAAAAAAGCACCACTAAAACCCCCAATCACTGCAGGGCCCCTAAACTAACACATGTAAGAGCATTTCCCGGACATGTAGTACCACACTTTTACTGTGGGAAGGGATTATTAGACCAAAAACCCATTTTACATGCATTTTCCATAATACAGGATTTTACAAGAAAAAATGTTCATGAAAATTTGGTTTGGGATCTTCGGGTTGGGCCCCTTTGAGACACAGAATAGCAGTGTCGGGACTTTGGGGTTTTTTATGTGTAGTTTTAAGATACAATGTCCTAAGAAAGACCACTGTATTTGTATCTATAAACAGAGTTAAAGTATTCATACCCTTAAAATTTCCCCTAATTTTTAAACATTACTGCCACATATTTTTATTGATATTCTATGTTAAAGAGCAACACAAAGTACTAAGTATTTGTGAAGAATATGATTTAAAAATTTCTTTTCCAAAATTTAAAAAACCCGAAAAGTGTGGTTTGGGATATTTGTTCAGCCCCCCCGGATAATTTTGTTTTTAAATCTTTTTCAGCGTCATTTTTAAAGGTTAAATCTGTTTGGGGGGTGTCTTTTTAAACCCGCTTTTCACATCTAGAGGGTGGAATTTTTGCCCCTTTTTCTTTTCACCTTAAACTCTGGCTTTAGTCAAAATTGTTTTTTAAACCCTTTTTGAACCGGAAAATTTTTAAGAACCTCCAAAAAGTTCTCAATGGGATTTAGATCGGACTTTGAAAAATGGGCCCTTTTAAAACATGTATAAGGGGTTTTATTTTTAAAAACCCTTAAAAGTACCCTTTTTACCCGTAGTTTTGGGGGGTTGTCCCTGGAATGTGAAAACCCAGGTCCCCGTCTCCCAAATCTTAACAAGTCCCCCCCGGGCCCAAAAGGGTTTTCGGACGGGTTTTTTTTAGCGGTTGCGGGGTTTTTTTTAGACCGGGCCCGATTTAAACCCGGCCCGGGAAAAAAGAAACACAATGGGGGCTCTTTTGGAAAAACCCGTGCCCCCGGGAGTCCCCCCCCTGCCGGGTTTTTCCGGGCTGGGGGGGGGGTTTTTTCCCCGGCGGTTCCCGGCCCGCCAAAAAAATTTATCAAGCCCCATTTTTTCGTCCGGTTTTCCGGGGGAAAAAAGTGCTTTCAATGGGGGGGGGGGGGAAAGGGCTGGACCGGCCAAAAACCGGGGCCCGGGTTTTTTTCCTAAAGCCGTGTTGGAAAACCCCCCAAAGAGTTTTCCCCCAAACCCCCTTGTTTCTTGTTGGAAATTTTTATGCTTGGTTTTGGGGTTTTAAAGTTTAAAAATGAGGAAATGGGCAAGGGGTTTTTGAATTTTTTTTTTTTTTTTAACCCCCTCAATATATAAAATTTCCTTTTACTTTTTTCCGGGGTAACGGTTTTTTTTTTTGGGAAACTAAAATAAACCTTTTTTTTTAATAACAGCCTTTGGGAAAACAATGTCCAAAGGGGGAAAAAGGGGGCAGATGTTTTTAATTTACAAGGGGCCCATTTAAAAAATTAAAAATTTGCATTATTTTTAAAATTTACGCATTCCTTCCCCTGCATAGCATAAAAATAGGGTGCCCATTTTCAGAGATAATGGGTTTGGGGGAAAACAAACTTGGGGGACATTAGTGAAATGTATGGCACAGCATTAAAAAAGCTTTCCCCGGGAAAATGGGTTTTTCCCCTCCTTGGTTTTCCCTTTCCGTTTCTTTGTTCATCCTATCACATTAAGCTAGTTACAGGGGGGAGCTGACCACTTTTGAGGGTGGTTATGTTTTTTCAAATTTAAAGAAAATTTATTTCACTTGGGCCCCAATATAATTAATTTTAAAAAGGAAATTTTTCCCCCAAGAAATTCAACTTGATTAAAAAGCAAGGGCAAGGGAAAAGCCCTTTTTCCAAAAAGGGCAAAAACAAAAAATTTTTTGGAAAGTTGTTTATAAAATTTGGGGGGCCCCGTGGCCCCCTTTAGCTTCATCCCGAAAAAGAAGTTTCCAAAAAAGGACCCCGGGGTTTAATTTCCAAATTTTCAGACCCCTTAGGGTTTTGTTTTACCACATGTCTTGGATACGTTTTAGAAATACATAAACTGTATTGTGTTAAATGCATCCAAAAAATGTTTCCCAAAAAAGGGGTTTGGGGCCTTTCGGGGTCCCTTTTTCTGGGCTAAGGTTTTTATGAGCTTTTCAATGCCCATTGAAAAAAAATTTTTTTTAAACCATCATTTTTTTCGCTATGTAAAAAATATTTAAAATATTCGTCTGAAATAAATGTAATCACACTTGAACATTTTTAAATATGTTCTGGGGTCTGTCCGTACGTAGAACATACCCAAAAACGTATTTAATGAACGCTGTGTGACTATACCCTTAGACTTAGCCATAATAAAGGACAACAATGAAAAGCCCAGAAAGCAACAAAGAGTTCTTCTGCAAGCTATTTATAACCATTATGCGCTCATGTTTTTCCCCCTTTTCCCTTTGATCTGATAAACCCTCTTTTTCTTTCACAGGTAGTATTTTCCCCGGAACGCACCTCTCATTGGCAACCCCTGTTGTTCTAAGCTGTACTGTTTTTGTACTCCCCCGTGAACTGCACCTTATCTGAAATCCCTGTGTGTTCTCAATGCTGTACTGTGTATGTATCTATCCCGTAACTGCCCCTCTCATCTGGCAACCCCGGGTTTTCAATGCGTATGTGTAGTTTTTTCCCGTGAACTGCCCCTCTATCTGGCAATCCCTGTGTGTTCTCAATGCTGTACTGTTATGTATCTATCCGTGACAAAACCTCTATCTGGCAAACCCCCTGGGGGTTTCCCTTTTATGTGATTTCACTTGTTAAATTTGTGATTATCCACGTCACCCCCCCCACCCCCATCCCTGCGGTTTTTTTGGACCGCGCAGCACCTTGTAATTGAATTCCTACTTTCCCCCACTTTGTTAAATTTAAAATGGCGCCCCCTCCCATCCCCTGTTCCCCTCTGATCTTCAGTTTTTAAAAATCCAGCTTAGGGGTGTTGTGACTTGGTCGCAGAGGCCTTTTTTCAAAGTGGCCTTTCTAAGGGTGACTTAAAAAAAACTTGAACAAGGATGGCAAGGGAACACCTCTCTTATTTTTTCCCAGCCATTACTTGTAACCTCTCTCCCCCATGCTTTTCCTTTCCCCCCTTTTCTCAACCCTTATTTTCCTGAAAATATCTGTTTTCCCCCAAACCCCTTTTCGGGCAATGAGTTCTATTTCTCCCCCTGCATTTTCCTTCATCTGACTGCTGCCCCCAAACCTTTTTCCCCACTTCAATCCCTCCCACCCCAAAAGACCCAACCCAAAATTCAGTCTATCCTACTCCCCCCTGCTCACCCTCTCTTGCTGCTCTGGCTGCTGGGGACATATTCCTAACCCAGGCCCCCTCAGCACATTCCAATTGTCTCTAGCTTACTAAAGATCCCCCCTACAAACTCTTTTTAACCACTTCAACGATAAACGCTTTCCCCTTTTCCCCAGCCCTCTCCCCTTTTCCCGGACCCTTCGGGAAACCCCACGGTCGTATGTAAAAAAATCTCCACATACATGCCTATTCATCTCACACAAATTACTTTTCCTTGGTTGCAGAAACCTGGTACCCCCCTGACACAGTCCCCCCTGCTGCTCTCTCCTTTGGCGGTCCCCAACTTTCCCTACTCCCCCCCCGGAAACAAATGGTGGAGGTGTTGGCCTTTCCTGTCTGACACCGCTCTTTTTTTCCCCCATCCACCCTCCCCTCCCTTACCCTCCCCCCCTTTGAGGTGCAATCTGCCCGCATCACTCCCCCCCCAACCTGCAAGGGGCGTGGTCTACCCCCCAGCCCTCCCACTACCTTCCTTGCCACTTCTCTTCCTGGCTTCCCCCTTTTTCTTTCCACCGACATCCCCCTATCTCTGGGGTTTTTTAAACATCCCTTTTGATGCACCCTCTTGCTGCCAACAAAACCCCCTTTCACTTGCTCTTCCTTTGGGCCTCTCACAGTGGACCTTGGAGCCACCCACACGCGGACACACGCTGGCCCTCATTTTTACCCGTTTCTGCCCCCTATCTGACACCCAAAACCCCCCCTCACCCCATATTCCACAACCTGATTACCTTCTCCCCCTCCCCACCCCCCCGGGCCCCTCCGTTCATATCCAGTACCCCCCGCAGGAACTTAAAAAACCCAAACCCCTCGCACTCTCTCTGACTCTTTTGCACCTCTTTTTTTCCATATCCTCACTTGAAAACCCCAACACGCCGCTGCTTTCTACAAACAAAATCATACCACCCTTGACCAGTTGCTCCTCTCACAACAACAGAACCCGAAATTTTAAACAGAAAACCCCTGGCACACAGACTCTACCAAACGCTGAGACGTGCTTCCAGGCTGCTAAACGCTGTGGAAGAAAACCCCCCCCCCGGGGAAACTTCACCCATACAAAAAATCGCTGCATACATTTAAGTCTGCACTCACTCCCGCCAAACAGGTTATTTTCCCCTCTCTCATATCCTCCCTGTCTAAAACCCCCAGAAAATTATTCAACACTCAACTCTCTCTTGCCCCCCACCTCCTCCCCCATCCTCCTATCAGGGGACAAACTTTGCCACTTCTTTCTAAAAAAGATCAACCTCATAGAGAAATTTTTCACCCACAGTCCCCACACCCCCCTTCCCTCGCCACACCCACCCTTCCCCTGACACAGTCCCCAGGAACATTCCCATAACCTGCTTTCCCACTTTTGTCCGAAACCTTTCCTCTCTAGTGCCCAAAACCCAAAACTCACTCCCCTGAACCCTTGACCCCTGCCTCCTATCATCCAGACCTCAGCCGGTTATTTTCCCAGCCCTCACCCCCTTTTCAATTATCATTAAAACCTCGGCATTTTCCCCTTCCCTTTTAAAAACATGCGACCATCACACCTATCCTTAAAAAACCATCTCTCGCCCCCTCCTCTCTGCCCAACATCGCCCCATCTCATGCTTCCTTTTGCATCCAAAACCCCCTTGGCACACGTCTTTCTTCCCTGCCCTCCCCCCTCTCCCCTCTCCTTGACCCCTCAATCAGGCTCCCCTCCAACCACTCCCGTGAAACTGCCCCCCAAAGGGCACCAACGACCCCAGAACTGTAAAGCCCCACGCCACTATTCTGTGCTTTCCTCTTAGACCTGTCTCTGCCTTTGCACTGTCGCCACTCCTCCTGCTACAATCCTCTCCTCCCTCGGCATCACGGACCCGGCCCTTCTGGTTTCTCCCCATACCTCTTGATGGGGCATTCAGTGTCTCTCACTCTTGACCATCTCCTCCCCTCCCCGCTCTTGTTGGTGTCCCCCAGGGGTCAGTCCCGGGCCCCCTCTCTTCTCTATCTACACTCTTGGGTCAGCTCATAGCCTCTGGGTTTCGTACCACCTGTATGTGGACGACACCCCCTTTATATCTCTGGGTTTATATTAACGGGTCTTCTCTCCCGGATCCCAAATGCTATCGTCCTATCCCCCTTTTCTCCCCCCGTCTTTTAAAAATAAATGTGGTTTTTAAAAAAGAAATTTATATCTTTCCACCGTCCCCCTCCCTCCTCCACCTGATTCCCCCTCCGTCAATGGCTACACCCTCTCACCAGCTCACAAGTCCGCTGCCTTGGATAACCTTTTACTCCTCTTTATCCCTTTAAAAACCCCCATCCAAACCCCTTTCCTCCCTCCGCCTCACCCGAAAAAAATTTCACGCATTCGCCCCCTTTCCCAAAATCTAACTACAAAAAGCGGTCCGCCCCCCGTCTCTCCCCCCTCGAAAATGCAAATCCTTCTCTGGGCCCCCCTCCAGCACTCTCCTCCCCTCCAATCATCCCCAACTTGGGGGGGGGGGGGGGGGGGTGCCCGTTGATTCACCTCTCTCCCGCTATCCTCTCCTCTCCCCTCTGCCAATCCCCTTTACTGGGTTCCATTGCCGCGAATTTAGTTCAAATTACTAACCCCACCCACAAGGCCTCCAAAACCCCCCCCTCCATTTCTTGCTCTAATCTCCAGATACCTCCCCCCCACGCAATTCCGTCCCCACAGGGGCCCTTTCCTCTGCTCCCCTTTCCCTCAGCTCCCCACACAGCCATTCCAAACTTTCTCGTGCTTCCCCTTTCTTGGGAAATCACTTCCTCAAACCTAGCTCTCCCCCCAAATTTCACCGTTTCAAAAACAACCTGAAAAACCCACTTTCAGGGTGCCTATAACCCACACTAACCCCCCCAAACCCGTACACCGGGGCCCCCCCCAAAAATGCCGCCCCACACCTTTGTCCTCCCCTTCTTCTTGTAGATTGAAGCCCTCACGGGAGGGTCCCCTTTCCTTCTGTATCAGTTATAGTCATTTTTTTTCACCTTGTATTGTTCAACCCTTTTTTATGTAGTATTCCCCTTTTAATGTACGGCATCCTGGAATTAATGGCGCTCTAAAATAAATAATAATAATAATAAAATAACTTTGCAGAAGGTGGGGGCTAACGTAATCTACTCCTTCCGGCCTTCGAGAGCCCCCAGAACGTTTTAGAATGACGATTTTGGGGTAGGTTTATACAAGCTCTAGCCCTTTACATTCTGATTTGTGGGCACCTGGTTTGAAGGGTGTTAAGGGGAAGTTGGGCCCTATGTTGGCAGGGCTGGTATAAAAATTTTTACACAAAGCCCACTCGCAAATTTTTAAAGGGGTTTTGCCCGATGAAAAGTTGAGTGGGATCCTCCAAATGGGTATTTTTTAAACACTTTCTAAATATATGCGATTAAAAAAGTGAACCTTTAGAGCTACGCTTGCCTGTCCCCCCCTTTGTTTCCAGAAAATTTACATTAGACCGACCAGGGGAAATGAAGGGGCTGATTGGCTATGCTTGGTGTTTGCATTCTTATTGTTTACGGGAACTGAAGGGGCTTTCAAGGGGGTGGGGAGAAAGTGCAGTGTAGGGTCTTTTTGCTGTATAGAGAATCCCTGCTGTAAAGTTTTTATTTGAGTAAACTTTAGAGAGCGCCCTGCTTCCTCTTTTGCTCACCCCCCCCCTCACCCCCGCAGCCTTCTGACTCAGCATGCTTTGTTTATTTCAACCGGCGATAAAGAGGTAAGGGAAACATTTGTGGCAAAACCCATTTAAGATCAGTCAATGTAGTGAGACAACCCCTTTAATGTCCACTGGTGGCAAACTGCAGAAAATATTACAATTCCCAATCAAGGTTTTGATTATATATATATATCCATCTAACTAGATATAAACTGTGTGCATAAGACAAATGAATCTCCTACACGAGAGGACTGGTCTGTGGGCTATCAGGTGATGGCTGTGGAGAGTCCAGGGAATGCCAGCGATGGATTCTGCGGTGCAGCTTCAGCTGTTTCTCCAGTTCCTTCACTTCTGCTTTGCGCTGTCGCTTCTCTGCTCGCAGTCGTTGCTTCTCAGCTTTTAGGAATGTTTTGTGCATGTGCTTCTGGAACCTGTGGCAGAAAAGATGACTGTAAGGGTGATGGGATTGGGAACGCTACTGCAGTCTGTATTTCCCTAGCATTATTCCATTTTGGCTTTAGTTATGATTAGTATAGTCACTTTAGGTAGATCTAATATTACACTTTATGTATTGTTACCTTTATTATCCTGTGTGGTCGGCTTCATGGCTTTACCGTACATATTATTCAATGGACTAAGCTAATTTTCATAATAATTTTATAGGAAATAAAATTAAAACATACAATTGAATCACATTATTATGACCAATAGATAATATACAGAGTAACTGCTGTGTGCCGCATGGACAGCAGCTGGATGGGCAGGCAGTGCCTCAGTAAGGTCCTGCTAGGTCAATGGTGACGTGGGATCCTCCAAAATGGGTATTTAATCACTTTTCTAAATATATGTGATTACAAAAAGTGAAGCCTCTGAGAGCTACAGCTTTCTTTCCATGCCCTTAGTTACCTGACAGTTCACATCAGACAGGACCAGGAGCCGATCTGGCCGGGCTTGCGCTGCTGTGTCTGCACATCTTATCTGATGACAGGGAACATGAAGGAGCTAGCAAGGGACAGTGGAGAAATATCCTGTCTTTTGTGCAGAGAATCCACGGGTTCTAATGTAATTATTTGTGTAAACATTGTAGACGCTCCCTGGCACTGCTCGTCTCTGCTCAGACCCCCTCCCTCTCCCCTGAGTTAATTTTGTCTCCTGATCAGATAACAGGTAACGAACTGACTTCTTGGCAAAAGCCCTTTAAAGGGGTTGTCTCGCTACAATGATTGGGTTTTAATTAAAAGATCTTTAAAAAACAAGCAGCTTTGCAATATATGTTCATTACAAATGTCCTACTGATTTTGAGTTATCCCTGTTAGTAGTAGTACATCAGCTTCTCAAATCTCTATAGCAGCTGACCTGTTGATCTTTATCTCACTGGCTGTCAGGTCTGGAGACTCATCACCTCAGAATACAGGTTGGAGCAGAGAGCCCCTCCTGCACAGAATGCTTCTGTAGTGGAGGGAGGGGGAGGGCTCTGGCTTCTGTGTAGCTGTGCTGCCTGGATTAACCCTGTGTGTGCCTGCTCCCTCCTGTTCTCTACACAGATTGAGGAGAGCAGAGGTGAGGCTGATCAATAGATGACAGCAGTGACCCTGTGTGTTACTATAATCATGATGTGTCTGTGGAGCTCTGACTATACTAATAGAACAGATCAGGGGGGCATGTGAACGCTTCATGCTCTGCTGTATTAGTGACACATCGTGATTATACTAACACTTCACAGCTGCCCTGTGTCTGTTCTGACAGGGTCTGTTTGTTGCTGGAGATGTGGAGATTTGTATGCTAAGCAGGGGATAGAGGAACACTTGCATCCCCCTGCTCTGCTATTAGCAATCACAGAACTCTCCACACTCATAGATCAGACCTCTCTCTGCTGTCTCCGTGGAGCTGACAATACAGCTGATCTAGCAGCAAGAGCCTGCAGCAGATCTAGGCAGGCACACACAGGGTTAACTCTGGCAGCAAACCCCCCTCGCCCTCCCACCTGCTGTATAGAAGTTACAGAGGAGAGCTTTCTGTGTGCTGAGGGGAGGGGGGAAGAGGGAGGAGAAGAGGCAGACAAGAAGCACGCCCCTCAATTCAAAAATCCTTTGCTCCTTTGCCTTTGAAGCAGGCTGAAAGCTTGTAATGAGACAACTCCTTTAATGTGGTCCCACAGATGCTCAATTGGGTTGTGGTCTGCAGAATAGGGAGCTAGAGCAGTATCTTGGAAGTCTTGGTCATAAACTTCCAATCAATGTTGGCCATTTCTAGCTGTGTGACATGTCACAATGTTTTGCTGGAAGATCCTTTGCACCACACGGAAGACAATCGGCATGTATTACTTTATGTGATCAGCAATGATGGATTCATACCCAAATTGCTTGAGAATAGTTTCCACATGGGCGATTGGGTTCAGAGAATGCTACAAACACATTCCCTAGACCAAAACGCTACCAGCCAGGGTGTTTGTTCTGTGATGTTTCTTGCCTGACACACCAACGTCCATCCGTTACATGAAGCAGAAAACGTGACTCGTTGGAGAAGGCAACCCTATGGCAATCAGTGGAAGTCCATATCTGATACCACAGTGAAAATTTAGGCCTTTTATGCTGATGCAACTTGGTTAGCAGAGGTGCAGGGACATCTGTCTGCTTCATAGCCACATACAGAGCAGAATTTGCAGAACTGTTTTAGACACAAGTCTGGTAGCCCCTTTGTTCATTTTTCGTGTTGAGCTGCTTCACTGTAACTTGTCAGTCCGCACTTGTGCACTTTTATAGCCAATGTCCACCTCTCACATCAATGGCGTGTGGTGCTTCTCACTTTTCACATCATTTGTCCATACACTTTCTCCACAGCAGGCCACGAACAGATCACAAACTGAGCAGTTTCAAAAAATACGGTCACCTTTGCAAATCTGTTAAACCGCCCGTTTTACTTGTGACAGCAACTTGAGATATGTGTGCAGACAGTCTATCATACCTTATATACCCACCAAACCAGCTCACCATACGCGAATTCCTTGATGAGCTGTTGATGTTGAAAGTAAGAAGTGGTTAATGTAACTCAACTGTGTATTCTGGTAGGTGCAATCGTGTCTTTAAAGGGGTTTTGCCACAATCTCATTTCATACCTCCTGCATTTGGGGGCATTTGTGATGTGTTTGAATTGCATATCATGTGACCTAGCAGGATGACATCACCAGACCTCTCCTCTCTGTAGTCAAAGAAAGGTCTGTTTATGTAAGAAGATGTGAGTAGTTACAATGTAGCTCAAATGTAAAGTTTTTTTTTTACCTCACAGCACAAGGGTCCTAGGTTCAAATCCCTGCAGAAACCAAACCTGTGGATTTTTTATCTCTTTATCAATGCACACACCTGATTGAGGTTTCTCTTTTTGTATTTATTTGCACTGTTTGACTAAATACTAGCTAATCCAAAGGACAGGAGTAGAATGACAGCACCTGGGGTTTGAACACTCAGTAGCTGCCTGAGAGGAGAGGTGATGTTTGACTATGTGTGACCAGGACTGAGGAGCTCACAGCCCTGGTCGTATCCCCTGGAGACGAGCTGTAAACAATGGATTACTAAAGGAGCAGCTAAAACAAAAATGGTGCAGAATTTCTAATAATGATGAATGGTGAAAATGATTATTATTGAGTTTCCAAGTTTCCCACATAAATTTTAATTTGTGGCAAAACCCCTTTAATATAATGCGTGTAGCCAATTAATATCATTATGTCAACTACTGATCACTGCACATCGAATAACAGCCTCTCCTGTCAATGTGTAATTTCATGTGTTTTTAATAAAAATGGACTTAATAAAGTTCTTGGATATTTTATTCAAATGAGTCTAAAATGATTAGAGTGATGCAAGCCAAGAAGATCAGAAAAGCCTGGCGTAGTGTCTAACCGAACTTGTTCCATAGAGAAGGGAGGTTGTTGGTGCAGCTCTTGCTGCTCCTCTGTGCATGGCTCGACTGGCCTTCTCATTTTCAGAAATAGATGATTGAGGTCGTGGTCACAGCCTTCAGCCTCACACTGTTCACAGACGCTGAATGATGGACACGTACTATTAGGAAAAAACGGAAAAAAAAATAGCTGAAGAAAAAAAAGTGTTTCAAATTTTTAAGATACTCGTAAAATGCATTTGCTCATGCACTGAAAGGGAAATCATTCCGGTTTCTTATCCTGCTGAATGCAAATGGTACCAACTACTTTCTCCTGTGGCAGCTAATGAAATTCAAATACAGGTTTCATGAAATTGTGCAGGTTTTGTTAAAAGGGTCTTCTGACCCCTAAATAATTGTAATACACTACGACACTCTGACACTGCTATTCACATGCATAAGTATTGTCACAGTTAAAAGGTTATTCCCATTATAGCAAGTGTTGCTGGAAAAGCCAAATACTGTATAAAAAAAAAAAAAAGCAGCAATTTTCAAAATGCATGTTATTGAAAAATATGTATGCTTTACCAAATCCAGGCCCTTTTTACATCTTCTATTTGCTCTTGGTTATCAACCATCATTGTACGCTGCGCACGTAAAGACCTTATCACAGCGCCACTTACCTGTACTGCCCTTTTTTTGAAGCAAAGAGTAGCGAGGCTGAAGCCAAAACATCAGGCGACTCTGCGTTACCGGCCACCACTGAAAACACACAGTGGTGGTCGGTAACCAATGAGAGTTAAAAGGTGCAAAAAAGCCTGCATTAGGTAAAGCATATATATATATTTTTTAATAACATGCATTTTGAAAATTGCTTTCTTTACACTATTTGGCCCTTTCAGCAGCACTTTAATGGTTATGGGCATCACACAACTTTGGCAGCCAATTGCTGTTGTGCATTATCCAGTGACATTTCCTGTGGCCAGCAATTGCCTTATCAAATATTTGAAAGGCTATGGCATTTTTTTTAATTCTTATTGTTAACTGTGACTTAGAGTTGTCTTTGATGGGTCAAGAAACCCCATTTAATGGCCAGCCAAAACACACACCTCCTCCATAAACCAAATGTCTGATAATTATTCATGGCTGCCTATACATACTGAGCAGGCTGACTGAATCAATTTGTGTGCACGATCTCCTTTAAAAGCATCTCTGAACCAAGCGGGTTACTGTAAGGTTGGTGTCAGACGGTCCGGTAGCTGAATGCAGACAAAACCACACCTGCACGTGGCTGCCAATGGCCACATGAGTTTACTGGTGACATCAATATTTCACTAGCAAACTTGTGAGGCCACGTTCCGACGTAGTTTCTTCCACACACAGCTACTGGACCATCTGACCCCAGCCCGATTTCAGAACCAGTAATTATAGAGAAAGATAGACAGAATATGATATGATGTTCAGCCCAAGGAAGGGCCTATGTGTCCAATGTGTAAAATGAACCCACCTGCACTGATACCGTATGCCCAAGATCCTCTTCTTACAGTTGCTGCAAGCCAGGAGCCAATCATACAAGGAGCCCATAGAGGTTTCTCGTTCTGGTTCTTGAATAGGTGCGGAGGTGGAACTGCTGTCTGACATCCAATCCTGGCTCTGGGAAAGCCTGTCCCTCATTATCTGCGTCACCTTCTCTACTGTTTCTTGTACGATTTGTTCTTTGAACTATGCAGAAAAGAAAATGAGCAAGAGTGAATATACAAATACAGTAGTTAATTCTGGGCACATTTTAACTACTCAATCATATACAATGATGTAGGGATGTATCAACATCCTCTAGGGTTAAAGGCTCCATGGAAACCAGATGGGGGGCGAGCGTCGAGATCTCCTCTAAACCCACTATGACGCACTTAGAGTACATTTAAGTACATGATTCATTTACTTAATACTTAGCATATATATATATATATATATATATATTTTGTGTGTAAAATGCTCACACTGTCCATGTAGCTGGTGAACCAGTCTGGGGGAGCCTGAGGACCGGCAATATCTGTGGGTGGGTTGCGCTGTTCCTGCAATGGAGACAATAGATCAGAATAAAAACGAGTCAGGAGGAGAGGGCACACAGACATTGTTCATAAACTACAATTTGTTCACTATGAGAGTCCATAATAAACAGTCAAGTCACATTATTATGACCACTTCCTACTTTCAACATCAGCAATGTATGGCTTATGAATGAAGTCGTGTGGTGATCTGGCTTGGTGGATATATAAAGTGTGTGATAAGCGGTCTGCACACATATTCCTTGTTGCAGGACAATTTATCAGAGCTGCAATAAGGGATGATTATTGACTTTCGGGCCAAGGGTGTCAGTATTTCTGAAACTGCGCAGCTGGTGAACTGTTTGCGTGCTGCTGGGGTGAGTGTATTGTGAGTGGACAAATGGCACCATTGCGACTAAGCAACGTAGAAACTGTGGAGCATCACATGCCTTTAATATGAGAAGTGAACGTCGGCTACAAAGGTCCAGGTGTTTGGACTGACGCTACAGTGGAGCAGCTCACTGCCAGAATGGATCAGAGGGCGACAAGACGTGTGCCAAAAACAGTTCGGTGAACCCTACTGCGCATGGGGTCTGGAGCAGATGGCTAGAACTGCACCTCTGCTAACCAGGTTGCATTGACAGAAAAAGCCTGAATGTTCAAGTGAAAGCGTTGCCTTCTCGGAGGAGTCCCATTTTCTGCTTTATCAAATAGATGGATATTGGCGTGTCAGGCGAGAATCATCAGGAGACACGCACCATGGAAGAACACAAGCTGATGAGAGCAGCTTTATGGGCTGGAGAATGTTTTCATGACATTGTCTGGGCCACTCGCAAATGTGGAAGGCACTTTTAACCAAAATGGGTATGAATCCAGCCTTGCAGATCACATACACCCATACATGTGTATGGTCTTCCCTGGGCCAGATGGCATCTTCCAGTAAGACAATGTAAAGTGTCACACAGCTAGAAATGTCTGACACAAGTTGAAAAGCCTGACTAAGACTTCCAATGGAGCACCTCAATTACTGTGTTGGCTCTACGGATCCTGCCCATGCACCCTCCATCAGCTGCGGGATGTAGTCAGTATGGCTCTAGATACCTGACAACCTACCAGGACCTGATCCAGTCACTCCCAACCCGTCAAGCTGCTGTCTGTGCTGCACGCGGTGGTTACTCTGGATGTCAGCTGGTGGTTGCATTAATGTGACTTGACTGTGTATAATATTATTTATATGACTATTACAAGTCCAACTGCATAGCTGTACAAAAATCATCTGTGGATACTTCTATAATGAGACGCAAAGATGATAATGTCAGTCTTTTGCTGGGATTATACTTTTGGACCATAAAATTACATTTTTAGATACATACCATAATAGCTTAAAAAATGTCACATGTATCAATGATCTCTTACAAAACAGTGAAATATAATGTCTACTATAGGAGATTGATATTCATAAAATCTGCATGGGTCTTAGCCAGAGCTTGGCTAGTTAGCCCTAGAGTAGCTATCCATCTTCCCCAAACTCCGATCCCTTTCATCTTAGGCAATGTTCATACGGCTTATTCTGAGACGTATTTCAGCCCGTAAATCGCGGCGTACTGCGCGAATTACGGCTGAAATACGTCCCAGTCATTATGGTAATCCACAGTTCTCATAGAGAACTATGGATTATGTCTCCTCTCCCCGCTCGGAGAGAAGTGACACGTCAATTATTCACGGCGTACACACGCCGAGAATAATGAATGTCTATGGGGCTGGCGAGCTGCCGGTCCCCCCACCCCGCCGTAATTGCCGGGCGAAATACATCCCGCAATTAAGCCGTGTGAACTCAGCCTTTCAAACAAATGCCCTTATGCACTCGGTAGCCTCCAACAGGCGGCTATAGCCTTTCTTGTCTGACGCACCAACCTTTCTATGACCAGAGCATTAAATTTGCCTAGATCTCTAGGTTTTTAAACAATCCCAACAGACGTTGTATGTTGACATTATAGACTTGTTAGGCTATGTTAGACCAGTGTATTTCAGCGGGCTAATTACGCCCCGCATTACGCCGTGATGACGGGGGTCGGGAGCAGGGGACTGAGCAGGGGGGCACTTAGCGCCATGGCTTGAATGCTACGGCCCGTATTTGCGGCTAGAATTAATGTCAATTATCTCCCGCCGGCGAAGCGGAGACTAATCCATGAGTTCCTTGAAACAGGATTTACCGTAATGCATGGGTCGCTTTGGCCGTAATTGGCCATTTAGCGCGTATTACGGACGAAATACGGCCCATTTAAGCGTGTGACTCCTTTAGAAGAGGTGTTCCCACCTTTGAAGGCATGTCGACAGGATAGGTCATCAAACTCTAATGGGTGCAAGCAAACTTTGGATTCCCAATATTTCTGGTTAATAGGCCCCTGGTGTTTTGGGCTCAGAATAGCTTGCCCAAATCTTCATTTGTTTATGGGCATTCCACCAGGCAAGCTGTGTATTTGAAACTCTCAAAGAACAGAACAGAGAGTCAGGTGCAAGCAAAACTGGCTCTCCATTCTGAGATGGGTTTAAGTCCCAAAGCTGAGACCTGCACCCATCAGACTCGGATATCAGATGGATAGGATATGTAATCCAAGTCTATGGTGGGAACACCTTGTTAATAGGTTTTTAAAATTTCTCTGCAAAAAGGGTCTAGGGGTGCACTTCAATCCCACTTAGTGAGCCTCTCGCATGTCAGACAATGGGCATATTTAATCAACTTGTATCTCTACTTAAAATAATAGCGTTGGGGGTCCCACATATGCTGTGTATAAAACATACTAGTGCATCTCAAAAAAATTGAATATCACTGAAAAGACAATTGATATCAATAATTTAAAGCAGTTGTCTCGCTACAAAGAATAGCTTTTTAAATGCAGGGAACACTAAATGAAGACATTTTCCAAATAAATCGCTTTGTTCATCTTTTTTTGTTCAGGAGCTACAAATGATTTTATCACCTTCCTGGCTCTATTTGGTTCCCCCAGTGACCGACCCGTTTACTCTTTTTCCCCTGCTGTTTGTTCTATGTCATAGCAGAGAGTGAGGTCATCACACAGGTTACGGCAGCCAGAGTGAGAGTATGTGTGTTATATGAACTTTTAGACAAAAGCTTACTGCTGTTTACTTTAGATAAATCTCCTGCTAGCAGTTTCAGAGAAGCTTCTAAGCTAATCTAATTAGCAGACTGAAAACACGGAGTTGAATACATGGAGTGGATGCACAGAGCTCATATGATAATTACAGACAGTCTCACCAGGAAGTGACAGGATGCATCTGAGGTGAGACAACCCCTTTAAGTCAAATAATGAAACCCATATATTGTATAGACTCATTACAGTATGAATTCCAAGGTTTAATACAATACATTTGTGAGCCCTATACAAATAAAGAGTGTTGGACAACCCCTTTAATTTTCAATGATATTCAAAGTTTTTGAGATGCCCTATTAACTGTGACAGGAGATCTCTGAGGGTTGTGACTCTACAGGCCCCTATCCCTCCCTAGCACAGAAACGGGAACAGGGGCCTATTTTGGAGCGAGCCACACCCCTCAAATGTAAGGTCTATTCCAGTTATATTTTCTACACAGCATTTATAAGACCCCCAGCCCTATTATATGAAATATAGATATTTTCTAGAGTTAGCAACACTTTCAATGCAATAGGATACACACTGTCTGTATGTAATTGATAATCCAGGCAGCTTGGACACTCCCACCGCCATCATTTTGGCAAAGTTCATTCTACCGATAGTAAAAGAAACATAGTAAATCTCTTTTAATCTGTGGATGGTTTTGGATGAACCTTTTTTTATTCCTAGTAAATCCACCAGGAACACCCTTTTTTCTGCAAGTCAGTTTCATATATTCCAAGTCACTTTTTAGGTTAATTTATATTGCATGCACTTTTTTGGGGGTAAACTGATAAGCACTGAGTGATTCCAAGTTATGGGTGTAAAAATGATCCCTTGTGATAACAGTGGTGAATAGAGGTAAATTGTGCATGAAATGAAGAAACATTCCCTGCTCTCTCTACACACAAATCTGCTTTATTGACCTGAACAAATGTCATGATCTGCCTATAAATATCATGCAAAAGAAAACAATCTCTTTCTGCAGCTTTGCCCACTTTCATGTTTGGCAACCACAGCAAATCCTCCTGTACATAATGGTGCAGACTAAGGAGGTTTCTGCCATTCATACAGAAGGTCTGGAGTGCAAGACCTGCAACAGGAAATTCCAACAGCCTAAAATACAATGAAATACACAGAGGGTAAAGGGGTTGTCTCATCACACTGTTTTAGAGCCAAAAGCAGCTTCGGATTCATGCATGCCGTCTCTTCCTGGTCAGGTTGTAACTGCTTCTATGGCAGCGTTTTAGCATATCAGCTCCGCATTCACAGCGCTTCTAAAATCACTGACATGAGAGCAGGAGATGTTATCTATAAGTACAGAGCTCAAAGGAAACAAATAAAGGAGACTAATTTGTAGAGATAACACACTCTGCTCTCAAGCTGCTGGGCAGGTCCTGTCTTCATTCCTGCTATTAGAGAAGACTGAAAAGAGTGAGAAGGGGCAAGCAGGACGGTAACCTAGAGAAACCTGTGTGCACTCAGAACTGGTAAATTCTTATCTCCTCAACAAAGCCAAAAAAAATAAAGCAATATATTTGGAAAAGCTCTTCAATTACTGGTCCCTACATGTTTAGAGCTAATCTTTGTAGTGAGAACATAACCTTTAAGCTAAATCCCCACTGCATCGGACAAAATACTGCCGATATTTGTCTGATGCAGAACCGCGGCTTTTGTCACGTTTTGAACAAAAACCGCGGTCGGTTCCTATTCTTTGCTGTCAGCGGATACAACTGACTGTATGGGAAGATGGTGAAAGAACTCAAAGCGCCGGCGTATCATACATGTTGTATAATACGCCGGCATCAGAAGACGAGCACAGAAAAAAAACACCTGTGAAGACTACAGGTTGTTTTTTCTATTATTGTCAATGGGCTGCCTGAACAATCATTTTCGGCGGTTTTAGAATCCTAAAACCGCCGAAAATACGATTTTTTTGCTATGCTGTGGAGACATGGCCTTAATGTTATGGAGAATGCAGCTGACTGGAAAGGTTGGTGACTTGACACATCACGTGTTAAAAAATAAAATTGCTGCAATTACCAGCATAAATGAAGCCAAATAACTAACCAATAATAAACAGTGGTATAAAATTAGTCAATAGTGTCTAAAAATGTGCTAAATTTAACATGGAGCATGAGCCACTGTAATAAATTTGTCACATTTTAGTCTAAGTTTGCACTGTTTAAGTATCAGTAGTAGTAAAAGGGATAGTCTTTATAGTAACTACCCTTAAACAAGGCATCACTGTAGGACAAATCTGCTTTAAAGAGGTTTTCTCACTATGCTGTTTCACTGAGTTTTACGGTAGCAGTTTTACACTTACTCTGTCCGCTCAGGCTGTAGGTGGTTCTACAGCAGTGATTAGCATGTTCAACTTCTAGCAAGCCTTTAATCTGGCAGTACAGAAGACGTTATCGCTAAAAAGATGACAGATAAAGCCATGCTTTTCAGTCCTCACAGCACATGTACCTTTTGTTAAGTGAAGCTAAGCTAGTTAGATATAATTAGTTTGACCAGTTCTCAGTAGGTCAGTGGGGTGACTTCACTCCCTGCTCTCAGCTAACCAGATAACAGATGTCCGTCTGGTATGCAGGTAACCATAGAAACCTGTGTGCACTTCAGAGCACATAAAAAACAAAACAAACAAAAAAAAAACGCTCATGACTAACGGTAAATCTATTGATCAATGTATTTAGAAAAAGTCTTAATTTAAAGGGGTTTTGCCACCATGTAATGTTGACGTGGGAACCTCCAAAATGGGTTTGTAATCACTTTTCTAAATATATGTGATTAAAAAAAGTGAAAACTCTGAGAACTACAGCATTGCTCAGTCCCCCTTGGTTACATTAAAGCTTTCCCTAGTCACGCCCTCGGGAGCTGACAGGGTCGCGCTTGCGTGAAACACTTTTATCTGATGACAGGCAAAATGAATGAGCTTTTAAGGCACCGGGTAGACAGTGCATCTGAGGCTGTCTAGCTGTATTGAGAATCCACTCTTGTACTGTTTTTTTATTTCACTTAATTTTGAGACGCTCCCTTGGATTCCTCACTCCCCCCCTCCCTCTCTCCCCTGCAGCTTCATGACTCAGCATGATTTGTATATATCCTGCTCTCGTGCCGACAGGAGCTCGGTAAGTGCCGTCTTGGCAAATCCCCTTTAATTGTCCCTTTATCTTGAAGGATAATCTTTGTAGTGAGAAAACCTCTTTACGTAACATCTAGTGCTAATTCAGGCAATACACCAGCCTCCAAATATTAAGAAGGAAGCAGCACCCAATGGGTTATGACAAAATTGTATTCTTAATTCCTCCACAAAATGCACTTTACAGAAGAAGAAAGAACATTTTAGGGAATTATTTTCATAACCCACTGACTGCTGCTTTTTTCTTTATTTTTGGAGTGATTTTTTGACTCCTAAGTGGTCTCGGAGCTTTGCACTGTGAAATAAATAACTATTTTTTTTTGGGATAGTGCTTTTTATACCCGCTTTGGAAATACACCATCCTATCAGTTCTGCAAGATATTTTACGGGCACTTTTTGTATAAAAAGAGCATAAAATCAGCAAAAAGCAAAACATGAAACTGAATAATGCAGTGAAAGAAGAGGGCAAGAATTTCAATACCCCAAAGTCTTTTTGAGACAAGCCTTCCCCCAGAAGTGTGAAATAATCAATAAGCAATCTCAGGGTTTCATACTGATGATGATGATGAAAAATGTTCATGATTTCTTTCTACGGTTATAGCTTAACATGTGACTTGTGTTCAAGGATCATGTTTATCCAGAGACAGGGTGTTTGAGGAGCAATAGATCTACAAATGCCGCTCAGGGCAGACACGAACGCTTCTCCGCTGGCACGCCCACTGCTTTCACATTTGCATTCAGATTTAAAAAAAACAAAACAAAAAATCCCCTCTCCTTTTAGTCTGTACAGGTACATACATCCCTATAGAACGGGCTGTACTCCGCCTTAATGCAACAGCCTCCATGATGAGAATATGTACACAGGAGAACATTAGCTGGAAGCAGATGACCTGGGTAAAGGGTTCCTGAGCCAAACCTGTCACAAGTATTATTACCGCGGCGTCTGGCCTGTAGGCACAGCACTCACTTGTGCTTTGTCCTCCAATATCTAGCTGGAATAAAGCGATGTGACAGCCCTATTCGTTTAGCCATATTTCTTACTAACACATGTAATGCACTGACACAGTAAGGCTATGTTCACACGGCTTATTTTGGGACGTATCTCGCCCAGTATTTCGCGCCGTACTGCACTAAATACGGGGGAGAGATACGGCCCCCCCCCCCCCCCTCCCGTAAACACGCCGTAATTGCGGGGCGAAATACGTGCCCGCAATTAAGCCGTGTGAACATAGCCTTAGACGGTCATAGTATTTTATCCGGGATAGCAGGCCTTATGGGTCAGAATTTCTCAGTGCACTGTATGTTAAGCATAGTAACAAAAGCAGAAGAAAACAGGAGCACACTCAAGTCTTATATATGCAAAAAGCACCCACCACCCCCCCGCCCAACCCCTTTTCCCTTTGGGAAGAGGGCGGCCCCCAGAGGGGTCAGGGGGTAAAATTTTAGTATTTCTTTTAAGAAAAGCACTTTACAGGCAGTCCCCGGGTTACGAACGGGATAGGGACTGTAGGTTTGTTCTTTAAGTTAAATTTTGTATGAAAGTAGAGCAGGTAGTTTTTTGAATTTGACCCCACAAAAAAACATTATTTTTTTTTAGCTTTGGATAGTGCAGGGAAGGGTTTTTATATTTGTTTTAGTGTCGGTTAAGAAGATTTCACCCATTCTCCCTCAGTGTGTGGGGGCAGCTGGAACTTGTTTTTCCACAGTATATCTGCGTGGAACAGGGAAATTTTACAAGTCCCAGGTGCCTTAATTACCGCTTGTAACCAGGGGAAGTGTATGTTATACAAATATATTACTGGAACAGTAAAAGTTTGTTGTAACCGGGGGACGAGTAAATGGGAAACATTGTAAGGGGGGGAAATGTATTTATTTTATATATTAATATATATATATAATTTATATATAGCAGTGGGGGGCGATATATTATATAAGCAGTCGGGGACTGTTTTTATATATATATATAGCAGTCGGGGATGTATATTTTAATATACCCTCGGGGACTGAATAATATTTAGCAGCGGGGAAAGAATATATAATATAGCGTCAGGGAGATAAAAATTTATATATAAGCAGGGGGGAAAGATTTTTAAATTTTAATATATATAGCGTGGGGACTGATATATATAATTTAATATATACGGGGGGATGAATATATATATATAGCAGTCGGGGACTGATATATATATATATAGCAGTCGGGGACTGATATATATATATAGCAGTCGGGGACTGATATATTTATAGCATCGGGGACGATATATCATACCTCCGGCACTTTATTAGGTACACCATGCTAGTAACGGGTTGGACCCCCTTTTCCCTTTCAAACTGCCTAAATTCTTCGGGGATGATTCAACAAGGTGTTGCAAACGTGCTCAATTGGGACAAGGGGCCCAAAAAGTGCCAAGAAAATATTCCCCCACCCTGAACCCCCACCACCAGCCCGAACCGTTTATACAAAGGGAGGGTGGTCCATGCTTTCATGTTTTTGCGCCAAATTCCTGTACCATCCCATGTCCGCAAAATCGAGAATCATCAACCCGGCAAAGTTTTTAACTTTACTGTCCAATTCGATGAGCTTGGGCAAATTGGAACCTAGTTTCCTGTTCTTTGCTGAAAGGAGTGGCACCCGGTGTGGTCTTCTGTGTGTAGCCCCTTGCCCCAAAGTTCGCCGACTGTGCGTTCAGAGATGCTTTTGCCTACCTTGGTTGTAAGGGGGGCTTTTTCCTCTATTTTTAACCCTTCCACCCAACTGACTGATGAACATTTTTTATAAAATTAGAAAACTCCCACCCATCTGAAATTGATTTTTATCCTACCCTGGGACTCGCCCTACATTAACCCTAGGGTATGCTCAATGGGTTTTGGCGCACGTCAGTATGGCCGTAATACACCCTTGTTTGGGAGTGCCTGTAAGTCGCAATCGCACGAAAATTGACATGTCACTTATCCCCGCGGCAAAGGATTGATTTTCAGCGGGGAGAGGAGGAAATTATGTCCCTATAGAGCTAGGATTTTCCGTAATTTTGGGGCGCCCCCTTTTCCCGCGTGTTAAGCGCAAATGCGGCAAATGCCCCCCACAAAAATAAGCGTGTAAACATACCCCATATATCACACGTCAGTTTTTACCTCTATCATATAACCCTAATTCCCAAAGTCAGTTTTTCTACCTCTTCATATAACCTATATATCCACAGCCGTTTCTCTACCCCTTTTCATATAAAAACCCAAAATCACAGAGCTCAGCTTCTCTCCCTATCTTTATAACCCTATAATACACAGAGCTCAGCTTCTCTACCTCTTTTCATATAACCCTATATATAAAAGAGCTCAGCTTCTTTTCTCTATCATGTAACCCTAATATCACAGAGCTCAGTTTCTCTCCCTCATGTATCACCCTATATATCACAGGGGCTCAGCTTCTCTCCTCAAATATATAACCCTATATATCACAGACCTCAGCTCCTCTCCTCTACTATACAACCCTATATATCACAGAGCTCAGCTCCTCTCCTCTATCATATAACCCTATATATCACAGAGCTCAGCTTCTCTCCCTCTATCATATCACCCTATATATCACAGACCTCAGCTCCTCTCCTCTATCACATCCTGCTCTCAGATAGGGCAGCATAAACCACCTGACAGTGTCCCCTTCACAACAAATAGAAAAAACAAACCAGTCTTCTTTGAGTTAGGCCACTGATAGACAGTAATCGGATCCCTGGGACCTTGCAATCAATGCAATACCCAAGTGCAGTGAAATCCATATAGTGTGTCATACCTGGCACTACAGCGCAGCCACACACACTTGAAATACCAGAGCAGCAGTACCAGACTCCCTTCTACTAAGCCCAACAAATCATACTTGACTGATCTATGAAAAGTGGCTCCGAACAAATTTTGGCATAAAACTTAAAGGGATTGTCTCACTATAAGGATTGCTTTTTATGTTAAAGATCTTGCAAAAACAAGTCACTTTGCAATATATATCCATTACCAGTGTCCTACCAATTCCCAGATATCCCCTCTTGTATGGGCTGCATCAGCTCCTCAGGTCGCTATACCTACAGACCTGTTTGATCTCTCCTGATAGGCTGCCAGCACTGGTTGCTATAGCTACAGACCCGGCTTCTACTGCAGCCTACTAGAAGTAAACACGCCCCTGAATTCAAAATGAAACCAAGAAAACACGACTGAGGAAAGATGAATCAATGTAGTGAGACAACCCCTTCAAGGTTTTAAAAAAGATTTATGAAAAACAGTAAAAAACAAACAATCATAACCATAGCTGATGTAATTACCGTGGTCACTGCGGAGAGCTCTTCTGTTTGCCCTTCTGGCGCCGCTGATCTTGCAACTAAGGATTTATATACCATGGCCATTCTCTCTTCTCTTATGGTCCCATGCTCCGAGGTTTCCAGAAGCTGGTGGCTGCGGACTGTCTGGCTGGGCTGCTGTTCATACACATTCATACGCAGGATTCCTCCCTGGTGCACTGCGATCTAACAGTAGAAGAAGTGAGATGTGGGACATACTTCTCACACTCCTGACCGTAAGTAATCAAAAGGCAGGCATATGCAGGGAATGGTATGTGATCAAATTAGAAGTTAGAAACCCTGTATGTCGTATACTCATAGAATATGATAGTAAGAATGTATATATAAATATACTATTATAAAATATTATATCATTAAATATTTAATATAGTATATATTATGCTACTAACAAACCAAGAATGACGCTAAAGGATGACATACCTTTATAATTGAGAAGGTGTTATATCAAAACATCCAAAAAAATAGCAAAGGATGTATTCATAAACTTTGACTCTACTCAAGGTGAAAGTAGGCACGCCCGCTCCGACAGGGGGAGGAACGAGACACCCATCCTATCGGTGATCTAACCCTACAGCTAAATAAGGCATTAGAGAAGAACGCAAAATAGAGTATTTCCACTCGAGTAGCTAATCAGTGTAACATAAAGGCACGTAAATTGGTCCAAGGCTAATATGGGGGTGTTCTATCTTTCCTCAATATAAATCTCTTCCTCTCTTGATGTGACAGCTGTTGCTGTGATCCATCAGGTGTGTATCCCTCCCCCCCACCCAGGATTTGCAGCAGACATTATAATGTTGCCTATGGCTGGGATGGCAGGGACATGCATTTTCGCACTAGCATGCTGCTTCGTGAATCATCCCCATCGAGGTCAGCAACAAGAGCGTCCAGGGGGCAAACAAAAAAGGCCCTGGAAGGCATTATCTCAACAATCCATTTTAACACTAAAAGCTACAATTGATGTAATCCGCATGTAAAAAAAATTTGTAATATCAGAAAAAAAAAAAGGGCACCACATGCCTTAAATGCCAGCCTATCCCCTACACCAGGGTCCCCAAATCCCACATACGTCCTCAAGGCCGCACTTAACAGGATCATGCTTTCTGGGCTTTCCTTAGGCATTGCACAGTGTAATTTATTATGTCTGGCACACAGTGAAATAATTTATATGGTCAGTGCATCTTGGGAGATCTGAAAAACATGACTGTGGTGTGATCTTGGGACTGATGTTGGGAGCCTATGCTCTAGTCAAGAGCCACACTCCCATTCTGAAAAGTTAAAGGGAGAGTGCTTGAGTATATTTGTAACTCCCACAGAAATGAATGGGGAAAACAGGTGCAAGTGTCACTCTTCCTGTTATCGGAGATGGTCGACTTGTAGCAAGCTATGAGTTGACCTGCAGTGCGGAAGAGCACTAAAGTGAGTACGAGCCTATTATAGAGGCAAGAAAGCCAGTCAATTTATCTACATACATAGAGAGCCACTTCAAGCGGCGATCAGGGGTGCAAAAATTTGCACCGTCTTCAACCCCTAGCGTTACATCCAGGGGTACCATCAGGGAAGATACGGGCAGTTTAATTATTAATTCTGTTTAATTATTTAGACGAATGTCAGGGGCCTCACTCATAACCCCACCCCACAAATAAAAAAAAAAAAAGAAAAAAAGGGTATGTTCACATGCCGTATTGGGGCGCGTATGGTATGGCTCCCGCAATTACACTGGGCGTATGGAAGCATCCCACCGGGCCTCCATTTGACATGCATGGTCACAGAGTGTAAGCGGCCTACTAACAATTGACATGTCACTTTTCTCCACACCCGGCGTACAAATAACATCGTATTGTAGCCCCAGTGAATGACGACACGCTAATCCATAGCTCGATATGAGAGCCTTATTGAATACCTGTAATTAGATTGCGTGGAGCAATGTCTCCGCATATAAAGCGAATACGCTGGGCATATATATCACACACACGGTGGGGCAATTACTGATTACAAATAAGCCGTGTGAACATACCTACAAGGGTTCTATATTTCTGTCAGAAACTCTGGTGCAACCATGAGATCATTAGTGAAAAAATTTTTCATATCGACTGGATAAAATCCTACAACTGTGGCGTCAAACAAAATTATAGAATAAACCATTACCTTTAAAGCTTGCCTGCGTATTACCTCTACAATTAAAAACAGAGGTCAATTAAGCTACACAACCATCCCAACAGAAGCACTGTGTAATCGACTTAGAAAGATGAACAAAGATCGGATATCATGTGATGTCAGTGTGATCTTAACACAATTCACAGTCATGTTCTTTATTCCCTCAAGGCTGCAAGCTAAATTTGGTAGTGTTGTCAGGAAAGTGTGCTACTACAGACTCTCCGAGCTCTCCCTTTAAAGGATAACTTTGACACACTCCTGACTTGTCATCGGTACATGTCAGAGATTTTGATCAGTGAGGATCCAGGTGCTGAGACATTACCCATCTGTGATACTACTGAGCTCTATGCCCCTTAGCCTCTGCTCACAAAGCCCTCTCATAGACTTTAAAGGGGTTGTCTCGCTACAAAGAATAGCTTTCAAATTGTAGGGAACACAAAATAAAGACATTTTCCAAATATATTGCATTGTTCCTCTGTTTTGTGCCCTAAAGGTATACAAGTAATTATTACTCCATTGGCTATTTCAATTCCGTCTTCATAACAGACTTCACTTAAAGGGGGGGGGGAGAAAATAATAAAAATACAATCTCCTCTGGCTGTGTTCAATGAGGATAACAAAGTGATCATCACGACAGGTTGGCGAGTGTCAGTCAGATGTCCTGTGGCTGGCCATACTAGTAAAAAGCTTAGATTTTATCTCAAGTAACAGGCTGCTGTAATTAGGGCTTATTGTTTGGGATGCAGATAAAGAAGTCCTTGTGAGTATTTCTTTGTTTGAGAACTAAATCTAATCTAATTAGGCATCTGAAAGCTGTAGCAAGCTCATGGAGCTTAATGCAAATAGTCTGAAACGCAAGGACAGTGACAGAGAATTTCTTTCATGCATTCTTTGAAACCCTGTGGGGAGGACAACTTCTCCCCTTTTACATGGAGTCCAATTTCCATCCTCAGCTCTCCAAAGAAATCAAGGCAATATAGAAACGACAGACGATCAGGGCCCCCTGCCTCGTTCATTTTAATGGACAGTTGGGATCTCAATACATGGGACCCCCCACTAATCAAAACTATCAACATGTCGTTATGACAGGTCAGTAGAGCTCCCTTTAAACGCGAAGCAGAAGAACGTTTCTAAATAGCACTGCCTGAGCACAGATTTAATATTAATTTTATTATTAAACTTTGCTGCTGGGGGTATGTGCACACGGCGTTTTGCAATACGGTTCTTGTTCCGAAACATATCCAAACTTGTACCCAAAGTGTGGGACGATTGGCTCCGTCTTACGGATTGCAAAAACGTACCCTATAGTTTTAATATAAGTTTCTTGAAGTGCAAGAAGATCGAAAGAATTGAACCGAATTGTAGCTCCAAAGCACCGTTAAAAATCTGAAAGATAACTCTGTAGTGAACATCGCTGTCACAGTCATGGCCACAAGTTTTGAGAATTGATACAAATGTAATTTTTACAAAGTCTACTGCATCAAGGTTTTATTACAATGACTAATTATGGCAATATACTCCAAATGTTAGTAAAGATATCAGCTTTACAGCAATAATTGCTAGAAGTCAATAGTGGCCTGAAAATGAACTTTTTCGCAACCCCCATTACACATTTCCACTTCATTGCGAGGCCTGCCTTAAAAAGGACCATTCTATCTATCGTTTCCTGAGATTTGCTGCCATATAACCGACAGGAGTGGTGTATGATGAGGACAGGGCTGGAATCAATCTGTCATTGATTGAAAGTAAGAAATCACAGCTCACTGGTACTACTTGTAAAAGAGAGGGTGGTGGCTTGCATCATTGTTTCTTTCTTCTGTTAAGCCTGGTTATCTCTAAGAACCACGTGCGAGTCATCATTGCACTGGCACGAAAACTTGGCCTAACAGGAAGAAGTATCGCAGCTAAGGAAAGATTGCAGCCTCACGTCAGACAATTCTATCGCATCATCAAGGAATTCAATGAGAGAGGTTTCCATTGTGCCTAAAGGCTACCAGGGCGCCCAGAAGGAACACAAGCGTCGGGGACGCCGTGCTTGTGCTCCTAAAAAGTGTTTCAGCTTCGGAATCGGGCTACCAACAGTGGCAGAGCAAGCTCTAAGATGGCAGCAGGCAGGTGTGAGTGCATCTGCACGCACTGTTGAGGCGGAGACTCATGAGAGGGGGTCAATGGCCTGTGTCAAATGAGGGCAGCATAGAAGCCACTTCTCACCAGAAAAATCTAACAGGGACAGATCGAGATTATTCTGCCAAAAGGTAGGCAGGGGTGGGGGGGGGGGGGGGGGGGGCCACATGGCTGAGGACTGGGGTAAAGTCATGTTTCGTCTGATGAATCCCCCTTCTCCTGAATGTTTGAAATATCTGGAAAACAGCTTTTCGGTAGTGAAGACGAGTGAGCGATACCCAACCAGTCTTGTCTCATCCAACTGATTAAAGCATCAAAGAAACATTCATTGTGTGGGGTTGGCTCTCGAGCCAAGGGAATCGGCTCTCTTTAACAGTCTAGCCTAAAAACACATCCATGAATAAAGAATGTACGCAGAATGTCGCTCGAAAGCAACTTTTCTCCCAACCGTCCGCCAAGAGCCGTTTGGTGATCAACATGCCTTTTTCCAGCATGATGGAATGCACCTGCCAAAAGCAAAGTGATAACTATAATGGCTTCATGGGAAAAAAAAAAAAAAGAAAAATTAAAATAAAACACACAAGAGATTATGGTTCCATGGCTCTGGAAAACTCCCTCAGATCTTAATCGCGCATTGACAACTGTGGTCAATCATCAAGAGACGGGTGGACAAACAAAAACCAACAAATTGTGACAAATCAAGCAGTTGATTGGTGCATAGAATGACTGCTACAGTCAGGATTGGTCGCAGAAGTTGGTTAGAGCATGCAGGAAATTCAGGCCCTTGAAGAAAAGGGTCAACCACTAGCAATATTGACTTGCTGGCATTAACTCATTCTAACTGTCAATATAAGGCTTTTGTTAATCATAATATGATTGCACATTGTATTCTGTATGTGATAAAAACCATCTGCACAAACACACATAAAAACGCAGAGGGCAACAGAGTCATGTGAAAATATAATGATTTTTGTTGTGGTGTTGATTTGTGTCATTCTCAAACGTTTGGGCCCCGACTGTACAGTTACAGCTTGTAACACATATCCTACCTGCACTTCTCTCCGTGATCAATGCTGGAAGAAAACAGGAAGCTGAACTATCAGGATTCAGCCTCCTGTTAAAAGCAAGACAATGCTAGAACTTTAGGGGGAGAGGGGGGAGACAATTGGGAGCTAGGGCACATTGACTTATATGTCAGCATAAATCCATCCATCAGCGCTGCATTTATCTGAATTCGTCCCAATACCCTAGGATCTGTAAAGATTAACCTGTGATATCACTACCAGGGATTCTATCATTAGTGAAACGTACCTATATATTTATTTTAGGGTCGGTTCCATCAAAGTGGTCCTAAACAACTATCTCTGCCTTAACAACCAGAGGATAAATACAAGGGGTGGAAATTAACCCCATTCCTGCCTAAAAGAGGGATTGTCTCATTACATTGAATTCATCGATACGCTCAGTCCTATGTTTTCCCTTGGTTTCAACTTTGAATTCAGTGGTGTGTTTACTGGCTTCTGCACATAGGCTTTCATAGAGCCGGTCTGTACTATAGCAACCTGCCACTGTAGCCGTATCAGCAATAGATCAAACAGATCTGTAGCTATAGCGACCCAAGGAGCTGATGCAGCCCACACAAGAGGGGGTATCTCAGAATAGGTAGGATAATGTTAATGGACATTTATTGCAAAGTGACTTGTTATGCAATATCTTTTAAATCATAAAAAGGGCAATCCTGTAGTGAGACGAACCTTAAAGGCAACGCAATAGTAATACGAAATTAACCACCTTACTGCCCTATACCATAGGTTACACTGACACTTACCTCTTCACTGTCATAAATTACTAGAGGTAAGCTGGCATTAACCCAATCACCCCCATAGACTAGTAGGAACAAATAAATAATCCATTTACAATAACTTGAAACTGCACTGATACTAATAATTTGCCCAGATATTATGTGGCCCTTTACAGTTGCTTAAGCGATGTAAAAAGGAAGTTTTTTTGTTTACGCTGTTCAATGGGAAAACTGTCCTGGTCTCCAACTGCCCGGCTCAATAGCTACGGAAAGGGAGCACATTGGTCAAGTCTGGCGAGGTTTTTCAACGTTGACTCGTGACTCAAACGCCCCGACTCTTATGTGCCCCTGCACTGTTTGAAATTACACAGGGGTTTTACAAATCTGGAAAATATAAATGGAAAGGCTACACACAATATGGACAAATTTTTCCCCTACAGAAAAAGCTGACTTCACCGAAAGGGGAAAAGAAACTAATGCGACATGTATAATTGGGGCTATAGACAGTTCTAAATAGTTTTTACCAAATGTAGACTGCGCCCATTAGAAGCTTTCCTCTGGCAGGTCAACATACAGGGGAGTGTAAGCCAATACCAAATCGGCTCAGGGCCCCCCCCCTTTACCCCCGGTCTGTTTTTTTGCAGGTCATACATACGGGGAGTGTAAAACCAATACCACAAGTCTGGGTCAGGCACCACCCTTTACCCCGGTTTGGGTGTTCTACGCCAAAGAATCATAAATGTGTCTATTCTACTAGTGGTGCGGGCGCCCCCCAGAACTCTAAAAACTTTGACGGCTAAAAAAGGCAAAGTTTGGAGTACACCTATTCTCACTATAGAATGGTCTACGACAGCTTTTTGACGCCAGAATTCTGGTGCAGCCCCGTTCATACATGTTGCCCTACATGTCTACAGTTAGGGGTGTTCACCCATCATGAAGGAGAACTGTGAAATTTCTCATCCATCATTTGTGTCAAAGGGCTTTAAAAAGCTACAAAACTCTAAGGGCGACGTGTATGAAAAGGGGTGGCCAGAATCCTGGGGGTCAAAACTTAGTAACCATTCTATAGATGTTTTAAAAGGTTTCTCCAAAGTTTTGGGCATTCTGGGGGGGTTTGCACCAAATTGCGTAAATTTAAAACACATTATGATTCTTTGGCGCAAAGAAAAATTAAACACCCAAACCAGGGTTAAAGGTGGTGCCTGAGCCAGACTTGTGGTATAGGCAAACACTGCCCCGTATGTATGACCTGCAAAAAAAGCCAGACCGGGTAAAGGTGGTGCCTGAGCCAACTTTGGGATTGGGCCCACAAACACTGCCCTGTATGTATGACCTGCAGAAGAACAGACCGGTAAAGGGGGGTCCCTTGAGCCAGACTTGGGGTATTGGCTCTACACTGCCCTGTATTATCCTCAAAAGAACACCCAAACCCAGGGAAAGTGGTGCCTGAGCCAGACTTGGGGGTATTGGCTCTACACTGCCCTGTTGTAGACCTGCAGAAAAACAGCCAGACCAGGGTAAAGGGTGCCTGGGGGCCAGACTGTGGTTTTGGGCTCTCACCCCCTGTATGTATGCCCTGCAAAAACACCCAAACCCGGGGTAAAGGGGTGCCTGACCCAGTTTGTGGTATTGGCCTACACTGCCCTTTATGATGACCTGAGAAGAACAGCCCGGGAAAAAGGGGGCTTTGGGGCCCAGACTTGTGGTTTTGGGCTCACACTGCCCTTATTTGCCCTGCAAAAACAGCCAACCAGGGTAAAGGTGGTGCCTGAGCCAACTTGGTATTGCTTTTACACTGCCCTGTATGTATGATCTGCAAAAGAACAGACCAGGGTAAAGTGGTGCCTGAGCCAGATTGTGTATTGGCTCTACCTGCCCTGTATGTATGCCCTGCAGAAGAACCCCAGACCGGGGTAAAAGGGGTGCCGGGCCAGACTTGTGGTAGGGCTCTACACTGCCCGTATGTATGACCTCAGAAAAACGGCCCAGGGAAAAGAGGTCCCTGAGTCGACTTGTGGTATTGGCTCTACACTGCCTGTATGTTGCCTGCAGAAGAACACCCAGACCAGGGTAAAGGGGGTCCCTGGCCAACTTTGGTATTTGGCTCTACACTGCGCGGGTATGTTGACCTGGAAGAAAGACCAGGGTAAAGATGGTGCCGGGTCAGATTTGGTATTGGCTCTACACTCCCTTATGATGCCCTGCAGAAAACACCGACCGGGGTAAAGGTGGTGCCTGGCCAGACTTGTGGTTTTGGGCTCTACACTGCCCTGTATTTTATAAACCTGCAGAAGAAACAGCTTCAAACATTTTTGGGGGGCCCAAGTCAATACAAACCTCAAAGCAATTTAAAACGGGTCATCAGCGCCAAAATTATTCTTGTCACCGAATATTTTGCGCTCCAATACGGGCGAATGCGGGGGCCAAAATAACGGTAATCCAATATTCTCTAGAAACTTGGATTACCCTCCTCTCCCCGTGGGTATTTCGCACCCCCAATTTAAATGCAGGGTTTTATTGGGGCCGGCCCCCCGTGCCCGGGGGTTCAGACTGATCAGCGCGAGCTCCAGAGACACACGATGTATTGCGGCGCGTACTGACTAAATTTCCTTCAGTGGGGGGATATTGCAACGGGGAAAAGCGAAAAAAACCTGATGGAAGCGGGTTTTGGGTTTTGCTAGGGGGAACTCCCCCCTTTTTCTTGTACACTATATAAAAATTTTTTTTTAAAAATTTTTAATTGGTACAAAATTGGAGGGTTTAAACCCTTCACTGTAAAAACCTTCTCAAGTCTCTATTCAATGGTGGACATGGTTACATCTCTCTACATACAGAAACTGATAAGCTGTGTAGATTGGTGGTCATATCCTTCTAGTCTGTGCAGAACTATATGCAAAATTTTGGGATCACATGACTGGTTAAACCAGGACGCCCACTTGTTTCTTGAAACTTTTGTGAAGCATTTGGATGATTTAAAGAAAAATGGAAAAATAACCCAAATAAGCAAGGGGGGCAAACATGGAAAAAGAGAAAGGGAAAAAAAAGTGTAACCCTTGTAAGACGTACCTTGGGTATTCACATAAACCCGAAAAGAGGGGCATGAAAGAGTTTATTTTAAAAATGAAAATTAAACTTCCATTAAAAAAAAAAACATAAAATTATGTCAAGGGGTGGTTCTTAGGCCAAAAAAACCTATTTCATTTAAAGCTCTGTTCACTGGAACAAAGGGGGGGAGTTTTTATGTAACACATTTCTTACCTCCCTGCACTTGGCTCATAGACCAGAATCTAGGGAGGTTTGTATTTCTACGGGCAAAAAGAGTCATTAGTATCCTAGGATTAACCACTTGCAGACCGCCGAATAACAAAGTGGTAGACCAGGTCGCTTTTTTTTTTTTTAAAGTATGCTGCTACTGAAATTTAAAAAAACAAACAAACCCCTACTTATCTTGTTCCTCATGGATGTTGCAGTTAGTGTTGATCGAACCCGGGTTTGAGAAAAAATTTAAATTTTGAGTCAAACTTCACAATTTTTAGAACTTGGCCAACCAAACATTTTTTCGTTTTATTCCAGTAAATGTTCGCGGTTTTTACATGCGTTTTTTTGACGGCCTATTTTATTGTTTTTTTTGCGCATTAAAACATGTTAAAATGGGGCGAAAGTAGGATCCTCTCAAAAATCTGGGGGCCCGGTTACCTTGCCCTAGTAAACATAAGGCGCCTTTCGCAAATTGCAGCACATACGTATCATTTGGAATGTTTTGTAATGTACCTAAACGAGGTGCATTGGGGCCCCATAGGGAAACCAACATAAATTACCAATTTTTGTTTTTGCACCTCGAAAAGGACATTACATTTCATAGCATATCATTGGTAGTGTGTTATGGGGGCCACAGCGTATCATTTTTAGGCACATTCCCAAATTTGTGTCGTGCCGGCGGATAACACCCCCCTTTACTTTAGTCGAAAATTGAACCGAATTTCTCAAAATTCGAGTTTTGCTTGAAACTCTAACTTTTTAGGCCGGTTCAACGGGGGTTAAATTCCCACGGATTTGTGGCCCCTATTTGGGTCACAAATCCCCGTGAAAAAAGGGGCGGGGGGGGGGCAGCTCCCGCCCCATAGACAATGCATTGTTTTTTCGGGGCCCTACGCGCCGTAAATAATGTGCATGCCTTTCTCCCCCCGCGGCGGATTCGCCGAGCGGGGGGAAACGACGGGTTCCAGTTTCTATGAGACATTTATTACCGTAATACCGACGGGTTGGCGCCGTACGCAGCGCAAATCCGGCGCGCAGTACGGCGCCAATCCGCGGCAAAATAAGCCGTTTGAACGAGGCCTTAGGGTTCAATCATCTCTAGCTGCAGTGCTGATGGTGCCGGCGCTTTCCTCCAGTGTTCTGTTTACATCCGGCTGCCAGCATATGATAGCCGCAGCCACTGACAGCTATTGGCACAAGACTACTGGAGCCAGAGGGCACTGCCCTGAGACATTTACGTTCAAACACTAATGTCAGGCAATAGTGTGTGTGACCACCGCAGTCTGACAGTGCCTGCAGCGGTTCTGAGCCGACCGGTAGATGTGCACAGAAGACCCACTCTGCTGCAGCAGCAAGCTCTGAGCTGACCAACATCCGACAATGGAGAGGGTGGCACTTGGGCAATGACGTAACCACAGCGCCACATGCCTGAACCAGCCTTTCTTATATAATACTTGACCCCATTTTAAAAAGTTAAAAAGGAGCGTACTTGGCTATATTTAGAATTCTCATACAAGTGAATGGCTGTCAAATAGTCTAAAAAAAATATGGGAATCTAGCAAGAGAACAAAGAGTGACTTTTAATAACTATAGATACTATTTTGCCATAGGTAAACTTAAACTCTATCGGTTCTCAATCTATAAAGCACTAAAACTTAACATATATGTATATATATATATATATATATATATATATATATATATATACACACACACACAAATATACATACACACACTTAACCTCGATACACACTAATTTAAAAACCTGATTTCTAACCTATAAATTTGTCCCTTTCTAATTGTGAAGGAGGTCAGGCATGACATTTTGATTTGTGATTTTCTACCTCTTTTCACTGTGTTACCCGCTGCAGAGGGTCTCACAAGGAAACCTTATATGTTTCATGCCCATCAGATTAGGGATGACTGCCCAAGTAAGATGTTTTGGATTCCTTTTTGGAGTTAGCAAATCACTGTATATATAGGGTTTCCCTGCTAAAAGGTGGTGTTCCACCAGACTTGATAATAGAAAAGGAGTTATTCCTTCACAATTAGAAAGGGAGAAATTGAGAGGTTAGAAATCAGGTTTTTATCGAGGTTACGTGTTATATATAATAAAAGTTAAGTTTTAGTGCTTTATAGATTGAGAAATGATAGAGTTTAAGTTTGCCTATGGCAAAATAGTAAATATGGCTTAGACTCTCTCTCCATTTTTATAGCATGTTACCAGTGGCGCAGAAGTGCAGTGATAAAACCTCTAAGTTTATTAAAAACAGAAACACACAAACACGGACAACCCCTTTGAAACACCCAGCTGGTCGGTGACTCGGTAAACAGCCAGCTGTCAGCTAGTCTCTCCAGACAGAAGGCATGGATTGTCTACTCTTTTCTCTGCCTTCCTGATTGTACACATGCTGCAAATACATTAGACAGAAAAAGTGTAAAATAAAGAAAAAGATGAAACAAAATAAAAACAAATAAAATGCACTGATGGGATATGTTCACACGGCGTCTTGCGGCGTGTACCTTATAAAAACTTATAGTTTTTAAATTCAGATGTACTTAAAAAAAGAAAAAAAAAATGTGCCTGACCATAAAGGAGGTAAAATGGTCCAGTCACAAAATGGTTAAAATGTTACACAAAAAAAAGCAAGAAAACTAGGATTTGCCATAGACTCTTATGAGCATGTATAAACAATATATTTTTATTAGACCACAGAAATGCTAAAAACAATTAAAAATGCTAATGGTTACAAGAAACTATTAGCATTAGATTAGGGCCTAAACTCATGGGATTTTAAGCCTTTATCATGGTTTCCTGGAACCATTAATGTGACTTTTATTGTTTCCATGTCCTGTCTATTCTAATGAAGATATTGTTTTTCCATGCTCATACGAGTCTATGGCAGCTCTGGTATTGTTGTTGCACTGTGCACACGTTAGCATTAAGGATGGTTTCATGTTGGAGCTCTAAAGTAGTGCCCTCCAGCGATGTCAGTTTTAGGGCGCGTTCAACGGAAACAGGACAAAACTCGGCTGGTCCGGCCGGTATTTGTCCTGTTTTGCGGCCGTCCCTCAGCCGCGGGGTGGACGGCTTTCCTCCGCGATGAGCGAGAACAGCCCTCCCCCTCCCTTGAATGCCAATCTTTCCGTCCGGAAACCGAGGAAGATTGTGCATTCAATGTTTTGCCCCGGCGAACAAAACCGCGGCGAAACCCGTGCAGTGGGACTGCGCACAGTTTTCCATAGAGCACAATTGTGCTCATTTTCCCGGCCGTTTTTCGGGCCCGTCTGAAAAATCGCCAAACCGGCTGAAAACCGGCCGAAAACCCTGGTGGGGACTTGCCTTCGTGGTAAAGTTTCAATAAGTAAAGGCTGTTAGTTGTACAATGAAGTTATACAATGTTAGTGCAGGGCTTGATGCAAGTTGGGCAAGTTCAGATGCAGAACAATACTTGTGATTTTAGCCACTGTAAATACATGATGTAGGACCCCAACGAGAAGGCAGAGATCTTGACAACCATGAGGAATGAACACAAAAACTGTCGGCCAAGCTAGCCTCTACAGCTGCACTAAAATTGCCACAAATCTGCAATATAGTTGCCAATTCTCAGCTATTAGTACATGTAATTAGCTGCCAAATAAAATGTCAGGTCTGAATTTAACCAACAAGAACCTGACATTTTTTATATTCTCATTTGACCCTAGATATGCAAAGACATAGCAACGATACAGCAACAAAGACAAAATGAGATCAGGAACAAATGTTTTATATGAAATATATGCTACTCGCAAAAAAGTTACGGATATTTGGTTTAACTTTCAGGATCAGCATACATTTTTTTTAAAAATATTTTTAAATTAACTAAATGAGCCGATCTCTTCCCTTTAGAATGCACTTGTCCAACTGTTCAATGTTTCACTACTTTTTGCCCAACTTTCTGATTTCTAAGGCCATGTTCACTCGGCTTAAAACTGGACGTATTTCAGTCCGTAATTACGCGCCAGAGTGCGCAAATTACGGGCTGAATACGTCCTAGTAACTACGGTAATCCACAGTTCTCATAGAGAACTATGGATTACGTCTCCTCTCTCTGCTTGGCGAAAACCGCCGGGGGGATGAGAATTGACATGTGAATTACCAGCGGCGTATACGCGCCGCTGGTTTAAAGAAAGTCTATGGGCCGGGAAGTGCCGGCCCCCCCCGCTCACTCCCCCGGCCACACGGCGAAATTGGGGGCGTAATTACGTCCCGCATTTAAAACCCTGTGAACATAGCCAAAAGACAAAATGAAAATTTTCCCCCAGGTGTTTGACCCCTGAATCACTCAAAAAAATTTTGGATAAATTTTTGAATTTGGGATATAAACAGCCCTCCTCACCTGCTGTTCACTTTTCGACATCATGATCCCAAAAAACACCTTACAATTGATAAACTCTTCCCATTCGGGGTTTAAAAGCAGGATGCTGTCAGACAGAGTGGCCACTGATTTAGCGTGCACAGAGTATCACAGCGGGTTGTACAGAGATACGAAGTCTGGAAGGTCACAGAAAGGCCCAAAAAAGGGGACCCCCCTTTGGTTCCCACACCCCCTGATGATGCTTTCAGTGGAACAATCCCCTCAGAACGATGAGAACCCCCACACAACTCCAGGCACATTTAAAGGAGTGAGAGGGGAACCAAGTGCAGACCATTCATAACCTTTTAAACAGCATGGTCCCCGTGCAAGCGACCAAGCACACCCCCAGGCAAGGATCATTGTCTTTTCTGGGCAGGGGCTTTACATGGGTGGGGGAAATGGCTCGTCTGTTCAGAAAAGTCGATTCACTTGAGCAAAATATGGCCGCCAACGTGCTGGGGACTTTAGGAGAGCGCTTTTCACGCCGGTCAGATACATTGATCAAATTTTAAAGGTGTTGTCTTGTTCTAGATGTCAAAAGTGAAAAGCAGATGAGGAGATGTTTTAAAACCCCAATTTTTAAGTGATCCCCAAATTTTTTGTGCGTGCCGGGGTCAAAAACCTTTTGGGAATTTTCCCTTAAACCCCTTGTCACACGGATGCTGGATCCGTTTTTAGTTGTGTTTGGATCCAAGTTTCGGAACAAAAATTGACCCAAACACGCATCAAAAAATAGCAGTTGTTTCCATGCTTTTAATGTAAAAAAACCCTTCGGCGTTCAGTAGTGATGCCGAACCCTGTTTACATCCTCTTTTTGATCACTTTTTTAACCCTTCCAAAAATTGTTTATGTCAATTTTTTGATCCGTTTGAGCAGGGCCCCATTTAAAACACAGGGGTGGGGGTTTCTCTGATCCAAACAACGCTGCGTTTGGATACGATTTTGGGTGCGTTTTCAGATCCAAAAAATTTCCCAAAACCGTGTGCGCATACCCTAGAGATAGGGAATGTTAAAAGTACGGAAAATCGAACAGTTGGACATTTGGATTCTAAAGTTAAAGGGTTGTCCGGGACTTACAAAAGCTCGCTGGTCAGCTGAGGTATGATTAGAAATAGAAAAAAAAGAAACCTACTCACCTCTGTGACGCTCCCATTACATCCCGGCTGCACAGTGAACGTCCATCGTTCACGTGCTATGTGCAGCCAATCACAGGCCAGATAGGTCGCGGTCACGTGCACGTGACGTTGTGGCTTCTGATTGGCTGCACATAGCACGTGAATGGATGCTCACAAACATCATGCAAACATGATGGACGGGATGGCCAGTGGGACCGAACGGGAGCATCACAGAGGTGAGTATACTTCTTTTTTTCTATTTCTAATCATACCACAGCAGAGCAATGAGCTTTGGTAAGTCCCGGACAACCCCTTTAAGAGATTATCTCATTTAGTTCATTTGAAATAAAATTTCAAGAAATGTTATGGTCATCCTGAAATTTCAACCAAGAGCCAAATATAACTTTTTGTGAGTATTGTATGTTCTATTAAACAAAACTACACTTAACGAAGCCTCTCTCTTACCTCTTCATTATCCTCATCTATATACTTTAGCTGTATGTCATTCACGTCAAAAGACACCTGCACCTGCAGAAGACAAGACATGAGAAAGATAAAGAGTTGTTCACCATAAAAAAAAAAAAAAAGATTCAGAAATGAGAAAAAAAGTAATTGCTGTTGCTTGGTAATAATTATGCATAGACAGTGTTGCCAAACTACATTACAGGGAATATGCGGACAGTCAAAACTTCAACCACTTAAAGGGGTTGACCAGAAGAGAATAAATAATCTTAAAAATGGGCCAGGACAAGTATAAAAAACAAACAAAAAAACTCCCCCACCCCCCTTACCTTCCTGCCTCCCACTGTTGCCACTCTGGAGGTTGCCCGATACCCGCTCCTCTTTACTCTTGGGTTCTCGTCCCGACATATAGAACACGGAAGTAAAGAGATGCGGGTCCCGGGTAGCTCCAGAGGACAAGCAGGTAAGGATAACTCGCCCCCACCACCACCTCAGCCGCATGATTTTTTCTCCACTGGACAACCCACTTAAATCTCTGTACAGAAAAAACACATTATTATTTTGTTCAGCTTTTAAAAGCTGTGGATGCTTTTGCATTTTTTTATTACTTTCAAAATGCAAAATGAAAGGGGTTTTGCCACGATGTAATGTTGACGTGGGATCCTCCAAAATGGGTATTTAATCACTTTTCTAAATATATGTCATTAAAAAAAAGTGAATCATGTGAGTTCTACAGCCTTCCTTACATGCCCTTAGTTTCCTGACAGTTTACATTAGATATGACCAGGAGCTGATCTGGCTGTGCTTGTGTGTTTGCACTTCTTATCTGATGGCAGGGAACATGAACAAGCTTTGAAGGGACTGGGGAGAAAAATTCTTTGTCTTTTGTATAGAGAATCCACTGGTTGTAATGTAATTATCTTAGTAAACATGCAGACACTCCCTGCTCAGCCCCCCTCCCTCTCCATGAAAGAATGAAAGAAGTCTGCCAGCTGAACTTCTATCCTGACCACAGAGAGGGAGAAATAAAACGCATATAGCTTGTGCACAATACAGTTCTCCTCTGTGGATTAGCCAATGTTTGCTCAAATACAGAGACTGAGTATCAAGAACTTGCTTGGGAGGTGGAGTGATGACATCACAGAGGAGGTACTTGTTTTTTTAAACACACAAACACAACGCCCCTTTTTTTCAAGCCTCAAGAGGGGAGTATCAGCCTGTTAGGTAAGGAACCCACTTCTTGGCAAAACCCCTTTAAGCAACTTTCTAAATAGTCTTCATGAAATATTTCCTATTTTGTTGCTGTAGAGTCCGTACAACTCCTTTGCATAGCCGGCTGTCCTGCTGCATCTGACACTCATTCGATAGCACACTATTCCTGGCTGCTGTCTGCTCATCTGCTCTCTCTTCTTCCATTTTCTGATGTGTTTGAGATTGCGGCACGGAGGGAGAGGTTTTTGTACATGGGAAATCAAAGTGGAGCAAGAGGGAAAACTTCCAGGTGTTGATCTATGTACAACTTCTTTATGTGGTTTTCTCCAACACTGGACCACTGTGAGGGATCACACAGATTGTATTATATCAGTTTAGACCGGGAGGAGGTCACACACTATGCAGTCTGCAGGGTCGAAATCACAAAGCCTGGGTGTAGAGCCCACCGCAGACTCTGGAATACAGAAAGAAATATCGGTACAGGAATATAGGGGGACATGTATAAAAACTGTATTGATCCAAGACTTAATTTGTTGCCCATAGCAACCAAACAGAGCGCCCCTTTCATTGTTTGAGAGCACTACAGTCCCTGACAGAAGTTCTGTCGCTTATCCATGTTGTGGAAACCAAAGCTTATAACCGGACTTAAAATTCATCCATTGGTTTTAGGAATGACTCGTGTGAAAGCTGAAACCCTCCCAAATGAGTTTTTTTTTAACGAAAATAAATTTGCTTCACTGCTGAAATATTGATCATGTAAGGAACACAGAAAGGTCAGATTTTGGCAAGACAAAATTTTGTCGCCTTGTCATATAATGCACCCAATCCTAGTGTAAAAGCGTCACCTTGGCTCACTAATTGATCGGTTAATTAGTGGGTGTTTTATAAAAAGAACTCCAGCACCCCAGACCTTCACTCAACTGCAACTTGACCTCTGACAACATGCCAAAAACCCCCCCTGCGACCAAAGCCTTGATTATCAAGAGGCTGAAGACCAGATCCAGTGCAGAGGTGGCTGGCACCTTTAAGGCTAAGTTCACACGGCATAATTGCGGGGCGTAAGTATGCCCTGCAATTACGCCGGGACATCGGGAGCTCGCGCCGACTGGCGCGTACTCCCGTGGGGAGGGGGGTCCGGCAGCCCGCTGGCCCCATAGACATTCATTACTAGCGGCGCGTATTCGCCGCTAGTAAATGACATGTCACTTATCTCCCCCCGCGGCGTATGTGCAGCGGGGAGAGGAGGAGTAATCCATAGTTCTCTATAAGAACTGTGGATTACCGTAATGATTGGGGCGCACTTTGCTCGTATTTGAGTGCAGTACGGCGCGAAATGCGCCCCAATTTAACCCGTGTGAACATACCCTAATGTGTCTCAGCATCAAGTACAAGGAATTAAAAAAAGATTTGAAGAGACTGTAGATGTTTTTGACAAGCCCAGGTCCGGCAAACCCCGCAAGACAACTGCTCAGGAGGAACGTTTGTTGGTTCGAAAATCAAAAGCCAGCCCCTCTTCCACTTCAGCACAGCGCCAACAAAAACCTCATTTGGGAGGGTTTCAGCTTGCATACGAGTCATTCCTAAAACCAATGGATGAATTTTAAGTCCGGTTATAAGCTTTGGTTTCCACAACATGGATAAGTGACAGAACTTCTGTCAGGGACTGTATATAAAATGGAAGGGGTGCTCTGATTGGTTGCTATGGACAACAAAGAAAGTCTTAGACAGTTTTCATACATGAGGCCCAAAGTGCATATAAGCTAAAAAGCTGCAGAACGCTCTCTCGCATATATTCAGAACTTCCATAGAAATGAACAGGGGGAGCTAGGCAAGCACAGCCATCTTTCCGTTCAATAAAGCTAGTTTGTAGCAAGCTAGAATCTTGAGCGTTCTTATTATAATTTGTGATCAACCCTATACGAAAATGACTAATTTTATTAATTACGTAGTAACCATTTCATCAATTACTTATCTTATGAATGTAGAACCACATAATATACAAAGCTTGTACAATATTGCTTTAAGACATTGTGTATATACTGTACACAGCACTACTTGCTTGCAGCAAAAAATGTTCTCTCTTTTGTTTAAAGAGAACCTGTCACATAGATTATGTCTCCCTTGCTGAGGGCAAGCTACTGACAGACATGCCGTTTCCAGCGCTGTGTCCCTTATTCTGGAAGATGCTGCAGTTTTCGTGTATTTAAAGAGAACCTGTCACATAGGTTATGCCCCCCTTGCTGAGGGCAGCACAAGCTAGTGTCAGACCTGCTGTTTCCAGCGCTGTGTCCCTTATTCTGTAATATGCTGCGGGTTTTCGTGTATTTAATGCTCAAATCTGCAGTTTTCAGCCAGAAGAGTCATTCGAAGAGTCCTTCAGAGTGTCAGTTTTTTTTTCAAACCCGGCCAATCGGAGGCTAGCCCCGCCCACCTCAACTGACAAACCTATTACTTTGTATAGGTAGAATCATGTGAATAACTGTCAGTGGGCGGGGATAGCCTTTGGTGGGTGGAGCTAACACCTACTCATGAATAAGATTTATGGGGTAAATGCTTTAAAACTGCTGCATCTTACAGAATAAGGGACACAGCGCTGGGAACAGCAGGTCTGACACTAGCTTGTGCTGTCCTCAGCAAGGGGGGGCATAAACTATGTGACAGGTTCCCTTTAAAGAACACCACAGTATATTACCATAAAACGCTCTCAATACAGCAGCTTTGGTGACAAAACACACAGGGATAATGAATGAAAAGCAAAAGTATTACAACATAAAAAAAAAAAGTCCTGGTCATGTGATTATCACATGACCAAGACAAATATTCATCCCCTGAAAGTAAACAGGTGGGGTCCACGTGCAATAAATTTGCTGTAGAAAAGGTGAAAGACTAAACCTACACTCAACTGTGTGGCTCCAGCCAGATCACCTAAAATAAGTGAAAGCAGGATCCTCACCCTAACAATCCCCTGCCCATACAGTGCCAACATGTCCCTGATCTCCGTGCCTCCGGAGTTCCCTACTGCATCCTGTGATTGGCAACGGATTTGATTTTCGGAAGGAGGCCCAATAGTACTAACCCTGTCTTACCCTGCATCATCACAGATTTTATTTAAATAAAATAAAGACACAACACAAAGGATGTTTAAATGAAATATTTAGCAATTCTATGACACTGGCACATGCCAAAAATAGTGCCATGGGGGAACCCTAACCCTGTTAGCTGCTGGAGTAATCCAACTAAGACCCCCCACCTACCCGGGCCCCCAAACCCTCTCTAGGGACCTGCCAAGAACTATACATAATCCAGCCATAACATTTAAACCCCAAACAGGCGAAGCAAATAGTATTAACCACCTTACAAAGGCAGCTGCCAACAGAGGGATAGACAGGACATTAAGCAAACAGTTTGTGAAATTGATGTGTTGATAGCAGGTAAATGGGGAAGGCAGGTATGTTAAACACCTATTTGGACGCTGATTTTTCAGCGCCCAAACCAAGATAAAAACCCTCGCCTAAAAACACGTTTCTTCAGAGTTTTAGATGCTTTCTTGGTGCAATTTTACGAGGTTTTTCAACAGGGTTTTCACCCATACAATTAATAGCCAGGGCAAAAAACGCACCGAGAAACGCATCTAAAAACGCGCCGAGGTTTTGAAGCTTACCATTGATTCTTATGGGGATTTTCAGTGCTGAATTAACATGACACTTCTTTTTCAGCGCCCAAAACAGCTTCCAAAGAAGCGCGTAAAAACCTCGTCATGTGTGAACTACAAAGCTGTTTTACATAGGAATCAATGAAAATGATCTCGGGGTGTTCTGGAGGCTTCTCTGGTGCTGTTTTGGAAGCGGAAATGCTCCGAAAACCGCGTCAAAATCAGCTGTGTGAACTTACCCTAAGGGTCCGAGCAACATTCACAAGGGCCAAACTATGATGGCTGGATGATTAGGATCCAGGCATCTCCAAAGTGGCAGGTCTGGTGGTCCAAACATGGCCAAGAAAGAACAACTGGAAGACCCTAAGGGCATGTTGACAGCGTTTTTTTTACACTTTTTTGGGAGCGGATTAGGGGGTATAATACATTCCAAAAAAAATGTCAAACACTACTGAAAACCGTATCTGTTGACGGTGGGTAGTGAGGAGGTCACCATCCACATTAAAGGAGTTGTCTCATTACGAGCTTTCAGCCTGTCAGTGTCCCTGGTAAGTTGAACTGAGGGGCGTGCTTCTTGGTCTGTCTCTTCTGCTCCCTCTCCCCCTCCCATCAGCACACAGGCAGCTACGTAATTCTATACAGGGTGGGGGGGGGGGGGTGGGGGGGGGGGGGGGGGGGTTTTTGCTCTCAAGTTCACCCTTGTGTGCCTGCCTAGGTCTGTTACAGAGAGGGCCTGATTATTATGTAAGAGAGAATGTGAAAGGGGTGCTAAAGGCAGGGGGATGCAAGTTTTTCCCATATCCCCTGCTTAGCTTTCAAGTCCCCCCCCATCCCACACCAACAAGGAATTGTTACTATACTCGGAAAGTCTCACTAAAAAGGAGAACATAAAGATTACATGCCCCCCGATCTGTATGTTTAGATATCACGTTCCAAAACATATATTATATAGAAACAGACAGGGGCACTGCTGTCACATCATTGGTAGAGGCAGGGGGAAGCAGGGACACACGGGTTAATCCAGGCTGCTGGCACAGACCCAGAGTCCCCCCCTTTCCCCCTCCCCCCACTCCAAATTCTGTGGGGGAGGGGCTCTCTGCTCCACCTTTTTTCAAAAGGGGATGAGTCATTCAGACTGAACCAGAAGAAAGGATCAAAAGGTCGGCTACATAGAGATTTGGAACTGATGTATAATACTAACAGGCTGCTAAAAAATCAGTAGGACATTGTAATAAACAAATATTGCAAAGCTGTTTTTTTTTAAAGATCTTTAAATTAAAAACCCAATCATTGTACGAACAACCCCTTTAAGCTCGTCAAAAGGGCAAATGGAAAGTACCATCGGATTCTGTTATAGAACCCCACCAGTATTTCACGATCGGTTTTCGTTTTCTGCACAGATTTTGCAGTCATTTTCTGGGCGGCCCACATTGAACTATAATCCACCATTTTCCGGCGGGTTATAGAACATCTTCTACGTTTTTTTTATTGGATTTCGGATTTGAAATCCAACCTCAGAATACCCAAGCTGTGTAGACTACAGTTTGGATTTTCTATTGAGATCTATGGGGAAGATTTACAGTCAGATTTTTTGTGGATACTAAATACTGACTGTAAACCACGCCGGGGGGAGGTCGGGCCCCCTCCTGTGACCTCACCTTCTATATTGCTCAGTTTTACTGTAATGAGACAAAACTGAACCGAAGTAAAGAAGGAGATAAAGAAAGGAAGAGCTGCAGAATATAATTTAGGAGCACTTCTACCCCCATTGTTGTAGCCTAGTCTGAACGTCGTCGTCACCTGATGCATGGTTCACCTTGTACCTGTACTTTTTTAAAAATACGTACAATAACAAAACCCTTTTGGGTGCACAGTTCCTGTTACTGAATTTGCTATGTAAATTTAGACGGCCTGATCACAGGCAAGTTTTGTCTAAGTAAAGAACTGAAAAAACAGACGAAAACGCAGCGAGAGCACAGACCCGAGTGGGTGGAAGTGGCCTGGGTAACATGGAATATCAGACAATAGCTACCAGCATACGCTTTCTTAAAGGGAATCTGGCGCCAATTTTTTTTTTTTACTTATTAAATCAAGCCCCTGATCCATTTTCTTTTCCTACCTGTTGTTTTTTTTTTTTCTGATTGTAGATTTCTCATATAGGGATTGGGGGGAAGACATTTTTTGCTTGAAAACTGTTTTAAACACAGTCAGAGGATACTTTACCCGCTTAAAGCCCAAGGATTTTTAAAGCAGATTCGGCCCCCATAGATTTTTTTTGGAGATTTTTCACTGTGAAGGGGAGGGGAGAGGGGGGAGCTGTGAAAATCTCCTCTTGTGACGGGGGGAAATTTGTTTTTATCTGAAACACAATGGTGTTCCCCTTTTCATTTTTGACCCTATTTTTAGGGATAAGGAGCCACTGTGAAAACTCTTAAACAGAGCAGGAAGTGTCGGATGATTATTACCCTATGGCCAAAGTAAAAAACTGCGGGGACTTGGGGGGAAATTTGCCAACAGCCCAAATTTCTGACCTCTGTTCAGAATGAAGCAAGATTTTAAAAAAAATTTCCGTGATTTCATGAAGCGGCAGTGGAGAGAGGGAGAAGGGAGGGGGGATTGAGGAACCCAAAGGGGGAGCGTCTCAAAACTTAATTAAAACTAATAAACAGAAACAACGTGGAATTCCAATACAGAAGAAACAGACCCTCGGGCGGCACTGAAGGGGGAGCCTTTTTGCTAAGATGCAAGGGTTAATGTAAAAAAATTCCGGAGCTGACAACGCACAAAGACACAACCCCCAGAGAGCACAGAGCCGGCAAAAAGGGGACCCCGGGACATGTTCATAAAATTAATCAAACAATAACTCTGAATTCTGTATACAAAAAAAAACACCTATTTTTAAACAGCAGATTAAAAGCCCTTCTTCAGATTAAAGCAGGGATCTAATAACACTACAGCTAGTTATTCTGTATACAAAAGAAAACATATTGTACCCCGGTGCCTTAAAAGACCATTCATTCTGCCTTCTCAGTAAGAGTGATCACCAAGCCTGCCTTTCAGCTCCTGGGTCGTGACTAGGGAAGCTTTGTGGTAACCAGGGGGGATTGAGAAATGCTGTAGCTCTCAGAGTTTTCACTTTTTTTAATCACATATATTTAGAAAAGTGATTAAATACCCATTTTTGAGGTTCCCATGTCAACATTACATGGTGGCAAAACCCCTTTAAGAATTATTAAAAAAATATTGAAAGTGATCTGGAAAATTTAAAAAAAAATAACCAAAAATTCCTAAAAAATGTGTTTAACATAAAAATGTGAGTGAAACAATAAGTCATTTTTTGATGACACATTCCCTTTAATCTAAAAGTGTCAGAACAGCAGCACCCGGATCTGCAGATCTCTAATGTGATCTTGATGTTAAACGTCAGGGTGAGGCTCGTAAGTTGTCAAGCAAGAACAAAACCAGGTTAGTATGGTGACGAGGGTCACGGGTGAACATTCCCAGATGCATCACGAGATCAAGATAAGGCTGGAAATGAAAGAGCTTCTCTATGGTTTAATAGAGTCGTCGGCTTTCCTTCTATTTAAAATGCACAAATTAGCCAGAATATTAAAATCAACATTGTGTAAGTTCTCTTCAAACCACAAAAACAAGGCTCCCCCCATAATGTAAAGATATAAGGGCAGAAAAAGAATACAAAAATTGGTATGATCAGCACCAATGTCCTGATATTAAAGGTAGAGACATTCCATGTAAAGATCTCCCATCAGCAGGTAACCCAGACCTCACCTTCAATAGTCCAAAAAAGTGTTCAAGCAGGGTGTCAGCATCATGTCCTTTATTAATAAAAATCTTAAGTACAAAAAGTATGCAACGCTTCGACCCTTCAAGTGGAGTCTTTCTCAAGCATGTAATGACTCCACTTGAAGGGTCAAGACGTCTTATACTATTTGTACTTGGGATTCTTATTAATAAAGGACATGATGCTGATGCCCTGCTTGGATACTTTTTTGGAAAAGTGCAAAAACAGTTTTAAACGGCTTGTCCGACTGAAAAAAACCCTGAAATAAGGCCAGGTTGGGTAAAAACATAAAAAAAAAAAAAAAAAAAAAGGGTCATACTTCCCTATGCCCCCGCTGCTCTGGAACGCCCCGATTATCCGCTCCTCTTCACTTTCGGGTTCTTCCGCTGACACAAAAGAAGCCCATGCTCCATTCTCTTACAATGGAGCGCAACCCTCTCTTGTGTGTCATAATGAGAACCTGGACAACTAGAAAAGACAACTTTTTTTTTGTTTTTTTAACCCAGCCTGGCCCATAGCAGGATATTTTCTTTTTCTTTTAAGATTGCTACCAAGATGCAAACTTATTCAGCTGTACTGAGAACTCCCATATAACAGAAATGAGCCTACAGCCCAGGTGCAGTGGACTCTCTACTCTACACAGAGAGTTTCGGGGGCCTTATCTCAATGTAGGTGCTGGTCCCACCCATTTATCCTATCAATAAATCTTAAGTGTCTAAGATTGGAAAACCCCTTTAAGGATGTTCACATGGCTTAATTGTCTTTATTGAAATATGAATGGAAACCATGTGAATTATGCCTATTGCTTTGCAATGGAAACACACGCTCTAATTCAAGCTATGGTGCATTTTTTTCAAATGTAAATTTCAAGTTTGCATCACTTAGAAAAAAAAAAAAGAAGAGGCATGTCACTTATTCAAGGGTTGGGAGTCAACATGAGGATTTGCCCAATTAAATGGGGGCAAGTCTGTGTCTAGCAGCAGGGCAAAAATCAGTGGCTGTACTCACAATTCACCGTTCAAAAGTGAATGGAAAGCTGTGGCCAGCTCAGACTTAGGACAACCTGTGCAGAAGACCAGATAAGAATACCCCTTTAAAATCCAGAACTTGCTGCTGTGTACCAACTACATTTAGCTGGAGAGTGGATCAGCACTGGGGTGGACAGACTTGCCAAAAGCAGACCTAAGACCAGGACCAAGAGTACGGCCTTTTAGGGATTTTTCCATGAAGCAAAATCACTTTCTTGTAGCCCGTGACAAGACAACCTTCAAGAATAGAAAGATGGCCGCGCTTGTGCAGCTCTTCCCCAAATTCATGTCTATGGGAGTTCCAAGTACAGCCAGGCACACTTGCTTGGTATTCTGAACCCCCCATAGAAAAGAATGGAGAGAACTGCACGCAAACAACCATCCTCCCATTCTCTGAGGCCGGCTCATAGGAAGCTATGGGCCGGCCTCACAAAGAGATTTTGCATTGTGGTAAAACCCATTTAAAATATAAGGCATCTCTGAGAATAGTTCCTTCTTACATGTCACTGTGTTCAGATCTCTGATTAGGTTTGTTAGAAACTTTTGTTATCAAGACCTGTTATCAAACTATTATACTGCATACCCAAGCAAGGCTCTTACCATTGCCTCCACATCAGCCCAGGTTGTCTTCTCAGAATCCGACACCAGGAAACTCTGCGTCTCTCCTCTGCAGCTCACGCACAGGTTCACTTGGGGCTCCATGTTTCACGTCTACAGAAATGACAAAAGAAAGGTATCAGCAGCTGTGAATGCAAAAGAACAGAGAGGTAGATAACGCTCTGCATACAGCAGGTTCAGATCACCGCCTATGACCAGGTGTAATAATAGACTATAGGCTATAATCTAAGATGGGGAACATTCCTCCAGCCAATTCTTATGTATGTGACTGCTCCCCTATAACATCAACTCCGAAGTGTTCTCCTGCAATGGCAGAATCTGTGCTACAGCCGTCATGTCTGTGGTCACCGGGTCATCATGGCACCAGTCATGGCGCTGCACTTTTTGGTATTTGAGTAGGTCAAATTAAATAGCGGCTGCAGTGGTGACGACCCGGACCAGGAAAAGACAGAAGGCCAATACAGAAAGAGGACGGCTACAGCACTGGATCAGAGGCAACAGGAGATAGGGTTTTGCCATAAAATAAAATTGACGTGGGAAGCTTGCAGGGCTGTGGAGTCGGATCGGAGTCGGTGCCTATTTTGCAGGAGTCTGAGTCGTCATAACAGGGGGACCGACTCAAAATATATAATTAATTTGGTCCACGTTTTAGTTTGAGCAGAGCAAACAGAGCAAAGATGGATTGGGTCCGGACTGTGCTAACTGCTCCCAGATCTTCCGCTCATCCAACATCGAGGATGTAATTGATGACATGGAGCATGCAAAGCGCTCTGCCCCAGGGAGAAAGATTCGGCTCCCAGGAAAACTGTATTCAGCAATAAATTTTTCACGAGCTTTCAAAGAAAGTAGAAGAGTTCAACCATTCATCAAAACTGACTGTCGTGCTGAGGCTATTCCTTTATACCCTGACATTGTTAGAGATGTTACCTGTGGTTAACGCTTTGCCCCCAAACCAAGTTAGTATAGATGAGGCCGTTCTGTAGCCTGGGAAATTTTGAGATCAGACGTGCAGGTCGTATGCAGGATCTGATGGAGGCAATACTATTTCTCAAAACAAATTCTGAGACTCCCACAATTGTTCCTGCAGTGTTTAGCATATTTACAATTTTTTGTGTTTCTAAAGAGTCTATCTAATAAATTTATTTTACACTGACAAAGCAAATCGGTAACAATGTTTTTAAAAAACTTTGTGACCTTTCAGGCTTTCCACTCTCTCACCTTCATACAGCTTTGTACATGAGGGCGTACAGTAATATTTATCTAGTTATCTTTATATATTTTACATAAAATTTGACTTGCAAGTATTTAGCATGCTCTTAGTTTCTGGATTATTTCTCTAATGCATTGTTACGTATGCTCTAAAAAGACAAAATGTAAATTTTTATTATGTTTGTTGTATTTGGGAAATCCACCTTGGTTTCCTTTACTGCCCTGAATCCTTAATGGCTCTGGATCAGATTCAAGAACCATTCTTGTACCAAAAGCTGATCCCGGTCTCTTCTACACTTTCCCAATGTTGGTGCAGACTGGAATTGGATACAACTAAAGCTTTTCTTCAACTCTACCCACAAGTGTTCAAGAAGATCAAAACATTGTTACCCTTTTGTTATCAGTGTCTGTTCATACCTAACATAGCTTTGATTACTGTATCATTAGGTGATTAACAGCCTGATGTTACATTTACCTCAGTAATGTTATCACTTAAACATGCGCCATGTATGGTAGGGAGTCATGTAGTCCTGAGGGTTTAGGAAATTGAGGAGTCGGGGCTTTGGCTTGCCGACTCCACAGCCCTGGAAGTTTGTAAATTAAATAAATATTTTCACCATTCATCATTGTTAAAAATTCTCTACACATTTGTTTTAGCTGCTCCCTTACTGACCCATAGTGTGCAGCTCCTCTCCAGGGGATACGACCAGGGTGAGAGCTCCTCAGTCCTGGCCACACATGCTCAGACAGCATCTCTCTCTTAGGCAGCTACTGTCTGTCTCTCCCTGCTTAGAAATCATAAAACACTCACTGCTGAGAGGAGTGTTAAACCCAGGGGGCTGTATTCTAAATCTGTCCTCTGTTCTCCTAGGTAATTAGTCAAACACAGTTGCACATAAATAAAAGAAACCTCAATCAGGAATGTGCATTAAGAAAAAAAAAACACATCTAAGGTTCCTGCAGGGATTTGAACCCAAGACCCCTATGTTGGAAGGCAGAAGTAATAACCACTCAGCTCCATTATAGCTACTCACAGCTTGACAGGAATGAGCACACTATGGGGAAAGGCATGATGATGTCAAGCCTGCTAGGTCACTTGATATGCAGTTCAAACAAATCACACACGCGCCCCCACCCCTCTCTCCTTAAGCAAACTGAAAGCTGGTATGAAATGCCTTTGTGGTAAAACCAGTTTAATTTGTCACTGCTTTCTGCCACACATGAGGCTACCCTGAAAAGAGGTCTCATAAAGTAAAGCTATGTTCACAGGGGCTTATTTGCGGGGCGTTAATTAGCCCCGCATTTATGACATGTGGTCGGGGGGAGGGAGCGGGGGGAGCGGCACTCGCCGGCCCATAGACCTCATACCAGCGGCGCGTATACGACGCTGGTAATTCACATGTCACTTATCTCCCCCCCGGCGGATTCGCCGAGCAGGGAGAGGAGAGTATATCCACTAGCTCTCTATGAGACTGTGGATTACCGTAATGCCTGGGACGTTTTTCAGCTGTAATTTGCGCACTCCGGCGCGTAATTACGGACTGAAATATGTCCCATTTTAAGCCGTGTGAACATAGTCTAACTGACCGCAGGTTATGTAAATATCTGATATTTTATGGAAGAACTGTTTTGCAAAATTACAAAAATAAGATATTGCTTGAGATAAAGGATATGTTCATACAGCGTTTTATAATACGAACAACGCAGGCAAACGCGCGTATTCTGGATTAAGAATTGACATGACAATTCTTTGAATGGATCCGAAAGACGCATCAGAAAGACGAAGGTAAGCACACATGGGTGATCACTCGTCTGAACGCCGATGTGCGTTTTACACTGAAAGCAGTGTAAATCACACCGCACATTGTTAGATGTATGTTTGGGTCCAAAACATGGATCCAAATCCGCATCTAAAAAAATGACGTGTGAACATCCCCAAACACAGTTTAAAGTTGGTCTTCATTTTTTAAACGGCTGAAAACTTACACTAGGTCTACACAGAAACCCTCTGTAAAAAATCTGTGCTGTGTCGGATTTTTTGGGCGGATTCAAAATACTGAATCTACTGAAAAAAAACGACCAAAATCAAGTGCTGTTTAGCCTTAAAGGAGTTGTCTCACTACATCGATTCCATCTTACCTCAGTCCTGAATTCAGGGGTGTGTTTACTGGCTTCCACTAGGCTGCAGTAGAAGCCAGGTCTGTAGCTATAGCAACCAGTGCTGGCAGCCTATCAGGAGAGATCAAACAGGTCTGTAGCTATAGCGACCTGAGGAGCTGATGCAGCCCATACAAGAGGGGATACAGTATCTAGGAATAGGTAGGACATGATTAATGACAACATATTGCAAAGTGACTTGTTTTTGCAAGATCTTTAACATAAAAAGCAATCCTTGTAGTGAGACAACCCTTTTAACCTTAGGGTTTGTTCACACGGCCTAATTCGGAGCGCATTTCGGTGCATATTTCGCGGCGTACTGTGCTTAATACATGGGGAAATGCACCCCATAATTACGGTAATCCATAGCTCTCATAGAGAACTATGGATTACACCTCATCCCCCCACGCGTGGAGATAAGTGACATGTCAATTACTCGCAGCGAATACGCTCTGTGAGCAATGCATGTCTATGGGGCCAGCGAGCTGCCTGTCCGTACGCGCGTATTAGTGCAAGCTCCCGAAACACACGATGTACGCGCTGCAGTACATCGTGTGAACAAGCCCTTAGAGTGGGAGTTACAGAGGGATGGAGACCCCTGTGCAGCTGTAATTACCTTTGGAAACACAAATCACTATTGAAGATATTTGAGAATGTTGGCTTGCCCAGCAGTAGCCTAAAAGCAATCTAAAGATCCCCTTTGATGGTCGGGTCACACAGGTGTTTTGGACACTGGTTCTGAAGCAAATTCACCACGGTTTATTTTGCCGCATATTTCTGCACGCATTTGGTCACATATTACACTTTAGGCCGTGTTCACACGGCTTATTCAAGCCGTAATTGCGGGCCAAATCCCGCCCACAAGACGGCTTGAATAAGGGCCGAGGGTGCGGCGGGGGAGCTGCTCGCCGGCCCCATAGACAATGCATTATTTACGGCGCATACTTCTGCCCATCATGGGAGACGTGCGAAATCGTCAGCTCACAGCCCACGCGGGAGACGCGCGACAGTCGGCGCCGCCCACGCGGGAGACGCGCGACAGTCGCCCCCGCCCACGGGGGGATGCAGCGCGACAGATCGGCCGCCGCCCACGCGGGAGACGCGCGACAGTCGGCGCCGCCCACGCGGGAGACGCGCGATAGTCGGCGCCGCCCACGCGGGAGACGCGCGACAGTCGGCGCCGCCCACGCGGGAGACGTGCGATAGTCGGCGCCGCCCACGCGGGGACGGCGGCGCGACAGTCGGCGCGCCCACGCGGGAGGCGTGCGATAGTCGGCGCCGCCCACGCGGGAGGCGTGCGATAGTCGGCTCCGCCCACGCGGGAGACGTGCGACAGTCGTCAGCTCACGGGGGTAATAGTAGTCACCTGGTGAATGCGTTCTGAATGTGGCTTAAAGGAATTGTCCTCTTTACCTGTGTGCGGCACTTACTTTTGCCAGCAGAGGGGCTCTATGATAGAAGTGTAAGGCACACGGTGGGCAGTCGTGCAGGTTGTACTGCTGCGCTGCGTCTGCTATTGACTTTTACTGGACAGCAACGTCATCATGGGCGCAAAAGTTGCAGGAAGGCGCCACATTCGGTCTCTGAAACGCAATGTCTGTCAATGACGCATCTCCAATGTGAATTAAAGCATACACATTAGCTGATACAGAATACACAGGGCTAAGCCATGAAGCCCACTCACGACCATTACTGGCCTCTAGAATAGGATTATTCCCCAGCACCATGTACATGACTTCATACCTGGAATAGTCAGTGAAGCCCCCGCTCTCCAGCACAGTCCCCTCCTCCACCGACTCCTCAGGCCTCCTTCACTTCTGACTGTTGCCCCACAACATGGCGAGCTCACAGCCACAGGACAGTCAGGCGCCGCAGCCATTGGCTAGCGCCGCTGTCACTCACACGGATCTGGACGCTGATTGGATGAGGGGCGGCCTAGGCATACAATGGAGTCAGCACTGGATTCCTTCCTGTAAACAAGGGGGCGGGGCTGGGAAAATAACATCACGACACATCAGCGCGCGGTATCGGGGCGATAATCGGACTAGGCGGCGCTCACGTCAGGGGCTCTAGTGCTGCAATTGCATAAAGGGGAGTTACACCATAGACTGTGATGTCGCAGATCGCTGGGCTGTGCTATCAAAGTCTACAGGTGCGACTACGTCAGAAAGTTACAGCGCACACTTGAGAGCCCAGTGCGCTTGCGCAGTTGCTCTCCGTTCTGTTCAATGGATGTTCCGAGTACAGCCGAGCGGTGTTTGGGCTTGCTCGGAACCCCTATAGAACGGGAACGGGAGAGCAACTGCGCAAGCGCACTGGCCTCTCAGTCTGCTCTAACTTTCGGTGGCCTGTTCCCGACATAGTCGCGCCCGTCAGAGTTTAATGGGAACACCCCTTTATTATGTTTGACGTTTGAGGCCATTAGCTTCTCCGGCCGGTCCTGTAGTGAGGAGCGGAAGTAAAGTCTCCTAGCACTGGTCTTGCTATTAATGATTATGGAAAGAAGTTGTGGCGTCACGCATGCGCCGGATCACATGGCCTGCGCACTCCGCTTCTGACACTGAAGCTACAACACGACGTCTCGTGGGGCGCCGACCGTGTCACGTGACCCCTTTCACTATTTACCAGGCAGCCAGAGCCCGGCCAAATTTGGTCATTAGGGCGTGGCCTGAGTTACAGCTGCTTCCTTAGCAAGGGATCAGCAACGACTAGTGATTGGCTGGTGAATGCGGATGTGGGCGCGGTTTCTTAGCTACGCCCCACCCGGATCTTCTCTGTGAAATGACTATTGGCAGCACTGAGGGGGCGGGCTTCGTTGCTAAGGAACCGGGAGGCGGAGGGAGGAGCCTGTCACGTAGAGGCGTGGGGAGAAGGAGCAGCGCGGGAGTGTTGAAAGAGCGGGAGCTGCTGCACGGAGTGCGGGCGCTGGTGAGTCCGGGCGGCTGAGGTTGTGCCTGTAGCCGGATACTGGGTACATACGAGACGCATCAGCGGCATTGCGTATTGATCAGCGCTTTACTGTGTGCGGCTCTCGAACTGTTGTGACAGGTTGCACTTGTAGGATTTGTAGTGTTCGCTTGTCATTAGACCGTGTTCACACAGAACAGACACTTCCAGTGCCGGTTTGTGTGTGGGAAGCCTGCCGGCCGTGACAGTAGTGGGGAATGGATGACAGATGTCACCTGCAGGCTGCACCGAGTGTAATAAAGGGGAGACAGGTTGATGGGAAAGTTCCCCATCTGTCTTTAAAGGGATTGTCCACTTAGATTTTTTTAAAAGGACAAATAAAATGCTCCCATCATGGATCTGGTGCTGCCCCGCCCTCCGCTGGTCTCGTCATCTGCATGTGACATCACTGCTGCACCGCACTTTCCGCTGGCCGACATTATTGCTTGGAGGGCGTTGATCTCGGCCAATGGCGAGTGATTGCTGCAGCAGTGATGTCAGGTTTGGAAGAGTGAGGATGGAGCAGTGCTGGGGCCACAGTGAGAGGAGACATAGGGCTGCGTTCACATGGTGCATAGCGGTGTGTTCCTGTGCGCGCTGCTGTTGAGTACGTGCTGGGCGGTGCATACTTCCAACAGTTCTCCGGTCAGGTCTCCATTCAGTTGCACTTTCCCCGAAAGATCTGATGTCACTTCTTTTTCCGAGGGCACAGTACATGCGGGGAAGTCCTAACACTCAGTGAGTGCTATGATCTTACTATGTTTATGGGGCGTACTTCAGGCACATTGCAGTGCAATTACGCCCCAACTGTCACCCCTCAAATATGCATGTGAGCTTATCCTAAGGGGACATGCACAGCGCTGTGGTCGGTGCGGACATGTCCACAGCAGAAACACATTGGTTTCCTTATTGAAATTTTGCACTTTCCGGCACAGATTTTCAATGAGGAAACGACCCGATACTTTATCATTACACTCCTGAAAGACTTCACGCTCCAATAATACTTGTGTAATATCAGCGGCGTCTGAATGACCGCACTGATTGTACATGGGGGACAGCGTGACCGGCCGCACTGATTGTACATGGGGGACAGCGGGACCGGCCGCACTGATTGTACATGGGGGACAGCGTGACGGACGGGCCGCACTGATTGTACATGGGGGACAGGGGTGACTGACCGGCCGCATGATTGTACATAGGGGACAGTGTGACTGACCGACCGCACTGATTGTACATAGGGGACAGTGTGACTGACCGACCGCACTGATTGTACGTAGGGGGACAGCGGGACGGACCGGCCGCACTGATTGTACATAGGGGACAGTGTGACTGACCGGCCGCACTGATTGTACATAGGGGACAGTGTGACTGACCGACCGCACTGATTGTACATTAGGGGACAGTGTGACTGACCGCACTGATTGTACATAGGGGACAGTGTGACTGACCGCACTGATTGTACATAGGGGACAGTGTGACTGACCGACCGCACTGATTGTACATAGGGGACAGTGTGACTGACCGACCCCCACTGATTGTAATAGGGGACAGTGTGACTGACGGCCGCCATGATTGTAATAGGGGGACAGTGTGACTGACCGACCGCACTGATTGTACATAGGGGGACAGTGTGATGACGACCGCACTGATTGTAAATAGGGGGACAGTGTGACTGACCGACCGCACTGATTGTACATAGGGGGACAGTGTGACTGACCGCACTGATTGTACATAGGGGGACAGTGTGACTGACCGCACTGATTGTACATAGGGGGACAGTGTGACTGACCGGCCGCACTGATTGTACATAGGGGGACAGTGTGACTGACCGACCGCACTGATTGTACATAGGGGACAGTGTGACTGACCGACCGCACTGATTGTACATAGGGGACAGTGTGACTGACCGACCGCACTGATTGTACTTTAGGGGACAGTGTGACTGCCCGACCGCCTGATTGTACATGGGGGACGTGTGATGACCGACCGCACTGATTGTACATAGGGGACAGTGTGACTGACCGACCGCACTGATTGTACATAGGGGACAGTGTGACTGACCGACCGCACTGATTGTACATAGGGGACAGTGTGACTGACCGACCGCACTGATTGTACATAGGGGACAGTGTGACTGACCGACCGCACTGATTGTACATAGGGGACAGTGTGATAAACCGCCCGCACTGATTGTACAAAAGGGGACAGTGGGGACTGACCGACCGAAATGATTGTACATAGGGGACAGTGTGACTGACCGGCCGCACTGATTGTACATAGGGGGACAGCGGGACGGACCGCACTGATTGTACATAGGGGGACAGTGTGACCGACCGCACTGATTGTACATCGGGGACAGTGTGACTGACCGGCCGCACTGATTGTACAGCGGGGACAGTGTGACCGGCCGCCCGGATGGTACAGGGGGGACGGCGGGAGGGGCCGGCCGCACTGATTGTACATGGGGGACAGCGGGACCGGCCGCACTGATTGTACATGGGGGACAGCGGGACTGACCGACAGCACCGATTGTACATGGGGGACAGCGGGCGGACCGACAGCACCGATTGTTTTGGGGGACAGCGGGGACGGACCAAACAGCACCGATTGTACTTAGGGGGAGAGCGGGTCGGACCGTTAGCACCGATTGTAAGTAGGGGGACAGCGGGACGGACCGACAGCACCGATTGTACGTAGGGGGACAGCGGGACGGACCGACCGCACCGATTGTACGTAGGGGGACAGCGGGACGGACCGACAGCACCGATTGTACATGGGGGACAGCGGGACGGACCGACAGCACCGATTGTACGTAGGGGGACAGCGGGACGGACCGACAGCACCGATTGTACGTAGAGGGGACGCGGGACGGACGGGCCGCACCGATTGTACGTAGGGGGACTGGGGGACGGACGGGCCGCACTGATTGTTCATGGGGGGGGACGGACGGGCCGCACTGATTGTACATGGGGGAGACGGACGGGCCGCACTGATTGTACATGGGGGACGGACGGGCCGCACTGATTGTACACTGCACTGACGCTACTTTTTCAGTGTCCAAAGAAGCGACTAAAACGCGCATAAAAACCTCGTCGTGTGTGAACTGCAACACTGTTTTACATAGGAATCAATGAAAATTAACTTGAGGCATTTTGGAGGCTTTTTTGAAGCCGTGTGAACTTAGCCTTTAAAGGGGTTATCTCACTACAAGGATTGCTTTTTATGTTAAAGATCTTGCAAAAACAAGTCACTTTGTAATATATATCCATTAAAATTATCCTACCTATCCCTGGATATCCCCTCTTGTATGGGCTGCATCAGCTCCTCAGGTCGCTGTAGCTACAGACCTGTTTGACCTCTCCTGATAGCCTGCCAGCACTGGTTGCTATAGCTACAGACCTGGCTTCTACTGAGCCAGTAAACACGCCCCTGAATTCAAAATGAAACCAAGAAAACAGGACTGAAGATGAATCCATGTAGTGAGACAACCCCTTTAAGGGCAGCGGTACCTTGAATAATAATTACTGTACAACCTTTTTAATTGGGAAGAGAAAATCTGCAATCAAATTCCATTGTCTCAGATGTGCAGTCTGGATAAAAGTCTAAAGAGAAAATAGTATTTGCCTAAGGGTATATGTACACAACATTTTTTTTTCAAGCTTATTTTGGGGCATATTTGGTGCCCAAAAATAAGCGACCAAAACCCCTTTGAACACTTCTCCATAGACTGCCATGCAAAAGCCTCATTGTTTAGAAGGTGCTGGTTCTACTTGAGTATTTGACGTCAAAGTATAAGGAGGCAGAAATCTGCTTAGTCCGGTCTGCGTCTCTTTCTTGCTGAAATTCTGTGCTTGAAAGCGAGGAATGTTCGAGGAAACAACCGTGTTCTCTGCGCCGAACATATAATCTTGCGAAGTCCAATAAGAGTAGGTACACGCGGCTGATCTCGACATTGTCTTTGATGCGGAGTAGGCCCTGAAACGGCGTCCAACATAGACTGCAATCCACCTCACGTTGTTTACAATGGAAAAAGTATTTTTTTTTTTTTCCTAGTGTGAAGAAATTAAAAAAATATACAGAAAAAGGGGAAAAAATACTCAAGAAAAAGACGGAAACAGAAACATGGCCATACTCACTGCTAGTAAAGCTGAAGTGAGCCTAACACAGCACAGAGGCAGCACACCCCCCCCATGCTATTTTTTCTTTAATAGCATGGGGGGTTTTGCTGCCTCTGTGCTGTGTTTAGGCTCACGTCAGCTTTACTAGCAGTGAGTATGGCCATGTTTCTGTTTCCGTCTTTTCTGAAGAAATTAATCTCTAAAAAAGAAGGGACATGTCAAATATAGAGATGGATTCAGCACTGAATGTAGTATATAGAGGCTGAACTCTGCAGCAAATCCACGTCAAGAAGTGAAAAACTGTCTAAAATCCGCAGATTCCATGCTTTTTCAGTGCTGGAGAAAGAAAAACTGCCGGTCACCTATTCTATATGGATTTACTGTGGAAATGTGTTGGCAGGCCGGCTGTGTGTAAGGCCATGTCCCCACTGCATGGGTTTTTGGCCGGTTTGCGGTTTTTCAGACCGCCTGAAAAACCGGCCGAAAATGAGCACAATTGTGCTCTATGGAAAACCCATGCAACAGTCCCCACTGCACGGGTTTTCCACCCCGCGGTTTTTCCGCCCGCGGTCCGGCCCCAAAACATTGAACATGTTCATTCTTCCGTCCGATTTCCGGACGGAATCTGTGCTAGCCAATGTAAAGGAGGAGGGCTTTTCTCCGCTCATCGCGGAGAAAAGAGCCCCCCCACCCCCTTGCGGGGGCGGCTGCAAAACAGAACTAATAACGGTCGACAAACCGGCCGTCTTTTGTCCTGTGCCGCAGGAACGCACCCTAAGGCCATGTTTACACGGTTTATTCCTGACGGATTTGTGAGCCGTATTGGCTCACAAATCCGCCGTGACTAAGGGGGCGGGGCCGGAGGCGCGGCGGGCGCCGCTCCCGGCCCCATAGACAATGCATTGATTCGGCGCGGTACCGCCGTAAATAATGTGCATGTCACTTTCTCCCCCCGCGGCGGATTCTACCGTAGCGGGGAAAGGAGCGACGGAAATCCATTTGTTCTCTATGAGAGCATTTGGGTTACCCTAATGACAGGGACGGAAATTTGGGGCCGTTACTGCAGCGCAATACGGCGCGGAGTACGGCCCAATCCGTGCCCAAATAAAACCGTGTGAACGAGGGCCTAAGGGTATGTTCACACAGTGTCTCACAGCGCGTACCTGTGCGCACTGCAAGACGCGGTACGTTAAGAGGAATACGCTGATCAGTGCTTTCTTCTAAAGCAGGGGGGGGGGGGGGTGAGGAGTCCACGTTCACTTTCATTAGCCCCGACGCGTATACGCCGGGGAAGACAGCAGGTAATCATAGCTCTCTGAGAGCTGCAGTTCATTGATTCCTATGTAAAGCAGCGCTGTAGTTAACACACACGACAGGCTTTTCTGCGCTTCTTTGGAAGCTGTTTTGGGCGCTGAAAAAGAAGCGTCATGTCAATTCTTGAGGTGTTTTCATGGCTGAAAATCCCCATAGGAATCATTGGTAAGCTTCAAAACCTCGTCCAAAACGTTGGCACGGTTTTTGCCTTTGCTATTAATTTGTATGGCTGTTTCAGAAAGAAAACGGTGTTGGAAAACCTCGTCCAAAATATGATCAAATCCTCGTCAAAACCTTGTCTGAAAAGTGCTGCATTGATGAGATTTTCAACAGTGTGAACATATCCTTAGGCGATATGTTCACACAGTATATGTATACTCATTGGCCCCCAGATTCCTCACAGTAGGAGCACTGGGCGGGGGTCTTGTGAGTATTTTTTATATTACTGTTAGTTTAATTTTTCTTGAATCCACAGGCCAATCTGTAAAGTCTTGTGGACATTCCTGGGTGTTTCCGGTTTATATTTTCGGAAGTGTGAATTCAGCTCTATGCTATGATCACCTGGCTTAGTTTTTTGTGGGAAAAATCCATCTTGTAATACGTGACTGCAATGCATTTGTCACCCACACGACTCAGATTTTTTTTGAGGTCGGATTTCGAAAAAAACATGTAACAATCTTCCGCCGTATTTTAAGTTAAACCCCTCCCCCCCCCCCAAAAAAAAAACAACAAAAAAAAACTGTCCCAAACATTTGTATGTCGGATCCATTTCTATGGGACAAGTTTCCTGACTGTAGATCTGGTGGAATAAAAATGACCTAAAATCCACATTGAAAACAGTCAAAATACTCATCAGGCAACGAGGTTTTAGGATTAATGGGTTTAATGGATTTTTCCAAGAAAAGCACATGAATTCCACATACAAATCCACATGAAAAAGCTTCCCGATAATGACCGAGACATTGCGCTGCGTGGTGTAGGTTGTGAAATCCGTGGTGACGTACAACTTATTTTGTAAAGAAACAGCATTGGCAAACAGGACGTGAATCCGCTCAGCTGAATGTGGCTAATCTGTGTCTAGGTACACGACAAAATCCGCAGCACAAAAGATCTGTGGCAGAAATCTGCTTGGATTTCTACCACTGGTACAAGGTGGAATTTTCTATATAAAAAATGTTTTTGTGGATTTTGCCTGTCATTCTGGAAATCCACATCCAAATCTGCTGCAAATGTGCACATAAAACCAGTGCGCTAGCGCTGAGATCTGCAGCAGAAGTGTTTCACTGCTGGTGCCCCTCACGTGTCCGACTAGGCCTTGGTTATCAAAACTAACAGAGAAACCATCTTTGTTGCCCATAGCAACCAATCAGAGCTCCACTTACATTTTTCCAGAGCAGTGTAAGACCCTGTTCACACGACGGATTTGGTCGCGGTTATGGCCATAAACGCGGCCAAATCGCGCCTAGTTTATTAACATGGTTTCCTATGGGAAACCGCGTTAATATTCACACTGCGCGGGTTTGGCCGCGGGCTCCGGGGCCGCGGACAGACCCGCGCGTGTGAAGAACTCTCCTGTCATTCTTGACAGGAGTGCTCTGCGCGGCCCCCGGCTTGCCCCTGCCCCTCTTAATTTGCATAGGGGCAAGCCCTCGGCGCAAGCCGCGCCCCAAACCACGGCCCTCACGCAGCGAGGCCACGCCCACCGCCCGCGCCGCAAACCCGCGATGAGAATGGTGTTGATAAGTGAGGCCTAATGTGTTTTCTCTCCAGGGCTCATGCTCTTGAACTAATTGTAGGTCTATGCAGACTTCAACCATAAAGCGCTGCAAACCGGCATCTGTGCGTGTACACGGTGCGCCTGCCTGCCGCTTATCTTATATGACGGCAGGTTTTATATTCTGTATGAAGAGAGGAAATCTTAGAGACTGATGTGAGTGAAGACTCCGTACATGGCGGGGTTATATGAATAAAATTCAGTACACTTAGGCTATGTTCACACGGCTTATTTCGGGGAGTATTTACGTCCGCAAATACGTCCCGAAATCCGTTTCAAATAATGAACAATTAGATTAGCATCGATTCCAATGTAAAATACGCCTCGTCGTTCACACGAGGCATATTTTTGCGACGTATTTGTGGGCGTAAATATGATCGTAAAATTAAGTCCCCTGTCACTTATTGAGGTGTATTTCGCAACGTAAATCCCCATAGTAAAGAATGGGGAATGTATGTACGACGCGAAATACGTGCCACACTTTGTGACACGTATTTGAACGTAATTCGGGACATATTTGCGGACGTAATTATGCCCCGAAATAAGCCGTGTGAACATAGCCTAAGGCGCAATTACGCTGTGTGGCCGGGGGCCCATAGACTTTCATTACCAGCGGCGCTTATACACCGCTGGTAATTCACATGCCACTTTCTCCCTGCCGCGGCGGATTCGCCGAGCAGGGAGAGGAGACGTAATCCATAGTTCTCTAAGAGAACTGTGGATTACCATCATGACTTGGACGTATTCCAGCTGTAATTTGTGCACTCCGGCGCGTAATTACGGACTGAACTACGTCCAAGTTTAGGCCGTGTGAACTTGGCCTTATGCTAGGTTCACACTTTGTATTTGCAGGGCGTAATTACGCCCCGCAATTACGCCGCGGGGGGGGGGCGGGGGGCCGGCACCTTGCCTGCCCATAGATTATCATTACTAGCGGCGCTTATACGCCGCTGGTAATTCACATGTCAATTATCTCCCCCCTCGGCGTATTCGCCGAGCAGGGAGAGGAGACGTAATCCATAGTTCTCTATGAGAACAATGGATTACCGTAGTTACTAGGACGTATTCAGCCCGTAATTTGCGCACTCCGGCACGTAATTACGGACTGAATTACGTCCAGGTTTAAGCCGTGTGAACATAGCCTTATCCTTCAGTATTTCTATGCCAAAGCCAGGAGCAGGGCATAAACATGGAAGAGGTGCTCCTAGTTGGGGCCTAAAACTACTGATACAAAATACTGCAGTTTGGCATAAAGCAGATCTGGTGGCTCTAAGCATAAGGGTATGTTCACACGGCTTATTTTGGGGCGCATTTCGCCAGTTATTGCACTTAATATGCGTTGAAATGCACCCCACAATTACGGTAATCCATAGTTCTCATAGAACTATGGATTACGCCTCGTCCCTCCGCGCGTACAATACGATCGTATTGTACATGCGGTGGGGGGGGGGGGGGGATAAGTGACATATCAATTACTTGCGGCGATTACACGCCGCGAGTAATGCATGTCTAGGCGCCGGCCCCCCTGTGCCTCGGGAGTACACGCTGATCAGCGCGAGCTCCCGAAACACACGATGTATTGTGGCGTGTACTATACGCGGCGCAGTACACTGTGTGAACATACCCTAACAAAAACTACCGATCCTGCAGTAAGCTCATCGCTAGGATATACCAGCACACTGAGCATTAGGTGCTTCCTCTCTGGAGTCAACAAGAGGGGTTTTCTAAACTTAAAGGGGTTGTCCGTGTCATCTGAAAAATTGATATAATGCTCTAGCGGCCCCATTAAAACCAAAAAAGCTTTTCACCTTCCTCGGGTTCCAGCGCTGGCTCTCCCCCATTTTCTGTTGCCCTCACTTCCAAACACGTATGTCACCACTGCAGCCAGTCATGCGCCTCCACATACATCACTGGGCTATTGACTTCCGAACGGCGGGAGTGGTGACATGCCCATTAGGAAGTGACGACTTCAAGAAGGGACTGGGACAAGGTGATACTCCTTTTTTTTTTTTTTTGTTTTAGTGGGGTCTGAGAAGCATTAAATCAATTTTTTTTAAATGACCTGGGCAACCAAAAAGAGAAGGAAAAAACCCCCAGTAAATCAGCAAATGTAATAAAATAATTGGCGAGTAGTTTATTGGTTTTTCTGTTTTTTTTTTTTTTTTTTTTAAATGGTGACAGCCACTTTAAAATGAAGGGATTATAGCACTGTCCAAATGCTGTGACTCCTCAGGCTTTTCCACCACAGCAATGCTACCCCCCACATTACAAAGAACTCAAAAAAAAACTAAATTCTGCTTGGATCACAGAGGCGTCGGTGGTTCTGTTGGGCACCTTCGGTGCAGAGGTGAAAATTGAAGCCATGGGATCCTTTTCACAATGGACAGCCACGGCGCCCAACGGACTCTATTAACTACAATGGGCCCATCGTGTTTCTGCTGTGGTGTTTGTCGCTGAGACGGAAAAAAAATAACGCAATTCGCTGCGCTGTTTTTTCCGTCCTGTCCGGTGGAGCCTGGAACGGAACTGAAGATGCATACGTGAACCAGGCCTTAGGTTTTGTGAATTGGTGTTGTAATTCTGTGCACCGTGGTTTGATGGTTGTCCTCATTTGTACTTTGAAGGCAATTCCTCCACTAGTTTGCAGTAATAACATTTGTTAAAGGGGGTTTCCACCTTGAAAATAAAATTAGTGTGGTGGTGGGTAATAAAACAGACTTGACCTCTTTTGAACCTTTTTCTGTACTTCACTTTTTACTTATCAATGGACTTTTATTTCAGGTGAGAGTAGAAGATGACTTGCTCCACCATGGATGTGGAAGACGTTCAAAAGGTGCTGTCTGTCATGCAGAAGAACCTAGAATGCCCCATATGGTAAGCATGAACCCATTGAAGGAGATCTAATGAGGAAATGAGCCCGAAGCGGGTGGTCCTACTCCTTTTCTCTGAAGAGGCTAGATACCATCCCAAAATGCCTTTTATGGCTGACAGTAAGGGCTTGTCCCCACGGCACAGGTTATTGGTCTGTTTTACAAACCGTCTGAAAACCGACAAGCAAGGCTCCCGCATAGACTTCAATAGAAAATCCGTGCAGCAGTCACCACTGCACGGATTTTCCACCGGACGTTTTTTTGCACTGCCGGCAGCCCGAAAAACTTATAACGTGTCCATTCTTCCGCTCGGTTTTCAGGCGGAACATGAACATGTGGATGCAAAGGGGAATGAGCGAATCCGCAAACCACGAACGACAGCCGTCACCCTGCGTGCCAAAAAAAGACCAAATACTGGTCGGGGAAACAGACCAGTATTTGGTCTTTGCCGTGTAAACGCATCCTAATGGGCCATTCACACGGCTTATTCCGGCGCGGATTGGCGCCGTGCTGCGCGCCGGATTTGCGCTACAGTACGGCGCCAATCCGTCGCAGTAATTACGGTAATCCACTGTTCTCTATGAGAACGGTGGATTACCGTTGCTACTTCCCGCTCGGCGAATGCACCGCGGGGGGGAGAAAGCGACATGCACATTATCCAGGCGCAAAACGTGCCGTGGATAATGTAAGGCTATGGGTCCGGCGGGCCGCGCCCCCGCCCCTTTTTCAAGCCGGAATTGCGAGCGCAATCCGGCTCGCAATTCCGTCTTGAATAAGCCGTGTGAACACGGCCTAAAGGTTTTCTTCTGTTGAACACGCATCTTGCTTCATGTGTGCGTCTTCACCACATATACAACTGAGAGAATAAAATTATTTTATTATATCAAAAAAACAATTAAAAACACATACAAAGAGGAGGAACCAATATACAAATGGAAACACGATGATGAAGTGGATGATAAACAAATACCCATATATGCTCCAATCTCATAAATCTGGTAAGCGGGATAGATGTGTCCAAAGTTAAGTATATAAATTCCGTCTTATGTATATAACAAGTGTCTGACACACGTAGCCCACAAAATATCAGAAGAGACCTCTAAAAGTGTAACAAGGAACTGATTCCAAGTAAACTAGAAATCCCATATATGAATATAAGGTAGTACAGGCACCCCAGAATAAAGAAAATGTGGGCCAAACTCCTATTGATGTAGAAATTCATAAGTATATTCAAAGAGATAATGCCTCAACATTTACCCATAGTAATGAGTCAGGGGTGCCACCACTGCAATCACCGGCCTCCAGTTCTGACGCATTTCGCCACCAGAGCTTTCTCAAAGGACCTTCACTACATATGTATACATCTTTTGTTACAGTCAGTGGGATATTGCCTTTTTTGTGGTCTTCCGTTGCATCTAAGGATATGATCACACGGTGTGTTCAGTCCATGTGAACAGACGTTCTTAGATGTGTGATTGGGTCCGTCTAGACAGACCCAAACATGCATCTAGCAATAAGCAGTGTGATTTTTATATTGCTTTCAATGTAAAAAACACATCGGCGTTCGACGACTGATGGCCAATGTGTGTTTACTTGCGTCTTTCGGATCCGTTCTAAGAATTGTCATGTCAATTCTTGATCCGAAAGATGCAGCAGGCGCCCTTTAATAAACTATAGGGTGCGATCCTGCTGCAGCCAAAACACATCCAAGCACCCACCTGCATTTGGGATCCAATTGACGCTGTGTCTTTGGATGCGATTTTCAGATCCAAAATCGGGTCCAAAAATGCCGTGTGAACATACCCTAAGGCTATGTCTACACTGCACAGAAAAACGCCGTTTTTTTCAGCTTTATTCGTTTTCTAAAAACGCTGGAAAAACGACTGTAAAGAGCTCCCATAGACTCCCGTAGACCCTCCTGCTGTCTACACTGAGCTGCTTTTTTCTGCTCGTTTTTTTTACTGGACATATTTTGCAACATGCTCTAAAAAACGCCAGTACAGGGCAGAAAATTTACTACAGGAGTCTATGTAAAGCGCCGGACGTCTTTTGGCGCGTTTTCGCTGCGTTTTTTGCCGCGATTTTTCAATGAAAACCCTCCCAGGAGACCCAAGTCCCACCTATAGTGGGTGTAACACAGGTTAATCCTTATTAAATTTGCATACAAGTGTTTGATGTGTCCTTGTCTGTACCTTTTGTGATAAAATGATCATGCTTTGGTCGCTAACGATTTTTGCGCTAATAAAGTTATTTAGCTTCTGACGCCAAAAATACGTTTTTTTAAGGATTTTGGCGCAAGAATCCGTTTTCTTACGGATTTTGGTGTTAAGACCCTTTTCTTAACTTTATAAGCGCCAACATATGTTATCTCGCTTCTGACGCCAAAAATAAGTTTTTTTTACGGATTCTGACGCAAGAATCCTTTTTTTATGGATTTTGGCACTAAAATCCTTTTCTTAACTTTAACGCCAAAATATGTTAAGAAAAGTATTTTAGCGCCAAAATCCGTAAAAATGCAGAGCTTGGCACCAAAATCTGTTAAAAAAAAATGTACTTTAGGGCCGAAATCTGTAAAAAAATGTATTTTTGCCGACAAACGCAAAATAAATTTATTAGTGCCAAAATCCGTAAAAATGCAGATCTTGGCACCAAAATCCGTTAAAAAATGGACTTTAGCGCCAAAATCCGTAAAAAAACGTATTTTTGGCTACAAACACGAGATAACTTTATTAGCGCCAAAATCCGTAAAAAGACTTACAAGATGACATATAAATGCAATAATGTGTTTTATATTCCCTTTTGTAGGGCGGAGTTACATCCAATACTTTATGCATACATTAAAAAACAGCCTTGAAGACAAGCAAAAAACGCTTGTAAAAAACGCAAATCGCGGCAAAAAACGGCTGTTTTTTCAGCTGCTTTTGGCAGGCAGTGGACAGAAAACTCAGCTTCATGAACGTTTTTAGTAATTCGTTTTCAGGTCCTTTTTTGGCCACTGCAGTGTAGACAGAGCCTAACAGTCATGGCCACACCTCTCTTATCAGACGTTAATCTCGTGTATGGGAACCTTTAATTGGACTTGTTAGCATATGCTCTTCTCACCAAAAATTCCCAAAGGCATCTGGTTCCCCCCAGGCTGTTTTTTGCAGGAGATCTATGAATATTTCAGTTCTATTGACCTCTATAAATTGATAGGCTTTCAATATTCATATGCCGCGTCTGTTTTCCGTCTGCCATTGATCCATAGTAATCATTACCATAGCGGTGAGGTTTGGCATTTTACAGCCGACAATTAAGAGACTGATGATTACATTAGAGATGGAGCTGGAGTGTCATCTTGTCATTGATTTCTGCTGTCTGGGTCTAGATATTGTCAGGGTCTGCTGTCCATGTCTGTGGGATATATTCACTATACGTAACGTATGTCAAGTTCTCTATTTGACCTTCTAACACCATTCATTAGTATTAGAGAAGTGAATGATTCTGGACATTAAATTTTAACAGGAAACCTATAATTACACAGCATTTCTGTATAGAGGCTTCAGCTCCTTGTGGATTGCCATTTACCTGAAGTCCTGCAGGGGGAGCTGTGATGTCTTCTCATACATGTCCTCAGTAAGCTGCCGCTTTTGGGTTAGAGGTGTGTTTTATTTTAATGCTTTAGTAGTTTAGGACATTCGCCTCTAGCTCCAGGTTACAGCAATTCAGTAAAATGTTGCTTTAATTTTTAGTAGCCAATGCAGTCTGTACTTCTAGGGTCTTAGGCTTAATTCACATTTGTTTGAGCGGCTCCATCACAGATCACTCTCATAGCCCTTTTGTTCCAAGCACCACAGTCGAGTCATGTTAATATGACCACTTCTGATATCAACAGCACATACCTGATTATGGAAGTCCCGTGTGATGAGCTGGCTTGGTGGATGTATGAAGTGTGTGATAGGCTTTCTGCATACACATCCCTTGTTGATGGGCAAAAGGGGCGTCTTATTTATTTGAACCAAGAGTGGCAGGATTTCCGAAATGCTTTGTTAAAAACTGCCCTGCTTGAAAAAAGTGTATTTTCCGGTGGAAAATAGTCCCATTGTAAATAGGCAAGTGGAAACGGGGACCCCATGTTTTTTTTGTTTTGGGAGAGGGGGAATTTCGGTACAAAGGGTTTGCATGAGGGGGGGAGTGTTGTTTGTGGTTCACCCTCTGGGCTACCAGACAGTTCATTTGGAACCCCCTATGGTAGGGGCTCTAGACCCGACGGATGTCTTTGCCCTTTGATAAAAAAATTTTTTTGGGTTTTTCTCCCAGAAAAGGCTTCGATTTTCTCAGCAGTTCGGAATTGGACCTCCACTTTTGGGCCCCCAGGGTTGTCTTCTTGGGATGAGTCACGTTTTTTTTTATCAACAGTTTAAATTTGGTTGGTGTTTTAGGGGAAAAAAATTTTTTCAGAGAAAAAATTACCCCGAAACCTTGCGGGAAAAGGAACACATGTGGGGGTTTGGCCCATTTTTATGATAGAGGAATATTTTTGGACCTTTACCCAATGGAAGGCACCCCATGATTTTTGGTATGAGTCTATCCTTGCACATCAATACATGCTGATTTGTCACATGGCTGGAGTTCTAATTTTGGTTTGGGGCAAGAGCTGATAAAAATTTCCAAGTGTCCCCGGGAATCAAAATTCCACGGGGAATTTTTAAGCCCAATTGGCCCCATCTGTGAGATCCCCTTGATCCCCCCTCTTTTAAAAACCCCCCCAGCAGCTGGGGTTTGAGTTGGGCTCCAGTTTAACTGTGACAACCTACCGGATTTTATGGAGTCGCCCCACCCCCGTTTCCCCCTTTTCTACCCATGCTGCCAGGGGCGGTTCTGTGCCTATTAGCTGGGGCCAAAATTTAATTGACTCCCCCCCTATATGAAAAAGTATAAAATTTTGTTAAACTGCTTTTACCCGGGCGGGCTTTTCAAAAAAAAATTTAATGTTGCGTGGCTTTTTTTTTTGTTCTGTCCCCATTTTTAGGTACATTTAGTTTGTATACACAACATCTGGTGGTCACCCCTAGATAAATCCCAGAAAATATTTAATATTTACCAAAACTCAACAAATCATACAATATGATGGAACTTCCAAAGGCTCTAACAAATCCTTGGTGTCCTCCAAATTATCCTTAAGAGATGAAGTGCACCGAGAATGCAAATCACAGCATGCCCTTCTGTGTGAATACACTTTCCTGTCTTTATTTCTCAAAATGGCATATTTTTTTTTTCCTTAGTAATTACAGAAAATAAAGCATCAGAAGGCATTGCTGTTTGTTTGGTATTGGTTACGGGCTTTGAGTCGGCAAGCCAAGCTCCGACTCCATTTCCCAAACCTCCACCCCTGACTCGACATCCCCGACTCCCTCATACACCCGCAGTTTAAGTGAGAACCTTTACTGTAGTAAATGGGAACTTCAGCTGTTTATCACCTAGTGATACTATAATCAAGCTTGGAAGTAGAACAACACGACAACTAAGGGTAACAATTGTTGATCATTTGAAACAACTTGTGGTAGATTTGAAGAAAAGCTGTAATATGGTACTAAGTTCCCAGTCTCACCAACATTGGAATGTTAAAAAGACCTGGATCAATTTTGCAAGATATCTTGAATCTGATTCAGAGCCCAGAAGATTCAAGCAGTTATTGAAAACCCAAAAGGTGGATTAACCAAATACTAACAAATAATAAAATATTAACATTTTATTTTTAGGCCAAAACCGTAACTAACTGTTACCGGAAAGAATTTGCAATCTACGCAGAATCTAAATACTCATCTTCAAATTTATGTATAATATAGAGAAAAACTGTATATAAAAATGACAGTAGCCTCATGTAGCAAACTGTAGGATGGAGAGATGATAGCCTGAAATCCACAAGTTCTAAACAATGTTAACTTTTGCTTTGTTAGTGTAAAATATACTTATTGGATATGACTTTAAACAAAAAAAAAGTGTAAATATCAAAACATTGCAACATTTGATGAGTCCTCTAAATTAGTTTCGAGAAATATATGGCCTCCTCAGATCCTCATACAGGCCCCACATCTGATCCTCATTTATTTCCAGGCTAGAAAACGTGCCTCTCGACACTAACTTGGGTAGGGGCAAAGCTGACCCCAAGGAAGCTTCTCTAACAATTCATGGGTATAAAGAATATGCCTCAGGCACAGTCGTGTTTGTATGAATTTTTTTATCTTCTACGACTTTCAAACAGTGAAAAATTTTGCGAATCGTTGGCCCTGTGTACAAATCTTTTTCTTCCCCCTGGGGCAGGCGCTTTGCCTCTCCATTCATCAATACACTACTCCTCAAGTATGAAGCTGAAAGATATGAAGCAGTACACTGGCCGACCAATTCCTCTTGCTGCTTTTGCTACTCATGCGAACTAACTGACCAACTAATTGATATATTTGGGATCCGCAGTCGATCCCCTTTTATGACGACTCCGACCCTGCAAAATTAGGCACCGCCCACTCCACGACTTACTCCACACCCTGATTGGTTACAATCTTGGCTGAGCAACTCCCTATACTACAGGAATGTCCGAACTCGGGGCGAACCTCAGAGGAGGCGCCATCTGGGATTGATACGTGGTAGCTCTTAAACATATACAATGCACAAGGTTTTACACATTAAGATGGTGGATATACAGCTGTTTTTACCATCCATTATATTAAAGGAAAACTGGTGTTACTAATTAATACAATTAAAGGAACACCAAAGATCAACAAATATATTACTTTAGTTCCCATCACAACAATCACTCCAATGCTGACTAAAGACTTAACCCAGTAGGAGCAAACAACCTCTTGTTACTTGAAAGATAAACAAGGGCATAATTGCTACAATAGCTCACACCCCCACCACTAGGGAACAATTAATGAATAAAAACTAACACTTGGAATTGAGTACCTTCACACCTGTATGCAAAAAGCCACAATGTTATACATGGGATATGGCACAAATGCTCAAATACCGATAAAAAACCGCCACACACCTGTTATGTATAGGGGTGATTCGTATTATAAGTTGAGTATAGATAGTGGTGACAAAATGCCAATAATCAGATACATGGGTGCACCATGCTGGCTTACAGCCTATTACACCACTACTATTCCATTGGGCAGACTTTTTAGGTGTCCAACACAAAATACAGACACCCTCCGTTCCCCAGTGCTTTTGGGCAAAATAACGACATACTGGAAAAATATCACTATGTATTATTGATAGTGGCCCACTGAAACACAAGCTTTGCAACCCGTCACGGCCCTCATCTCTTGGGCCGTCCTATATTAAAAACGCAATCGGTCAGAACGCTAATATTATTGCATCAAGAATCAGACCCGTGATGTATTCTCTTTCTGCAAAACGACATAACTGTATAAAGCCTTTTTTTCAGTGACCACTCGCAACTTGAAGTACATAAGACTTGCTTGCTGTCATTAGCATCGGGGGCATTTAGGAGGCTAGAGGGAGGGGGCGCCCTCTGTCACCCAGTTCCAATGATAATGCTGCCACTATTGTCTTCATTTCTACAGTGCTGCAATTGTATGTGTTTTACAGCACTAACAGGGTTAACTGGCAGTATCAGTGACTCGCCCCTCTACAGTCCTGTCTGCAAAGTTCACTCAGCACCTGCAAGATCACCAAAGCCAAATATGGTAACGTATTGTAGCAAAAGAGGCCCCTTGAAGTTATTTCCCATGGTGGTTACTCAAAGGTTAAGAATGATATATCCTGCAGGGCTCTGTCTATACGGTATCTCCCACCTGACCTCTGAGGAAATGTAAAACCCACTGCACTCTCACCACCACCTCATTACAAATGGCTTATGTGAGCACCTCACGTGGCGCCATTGCCTATAGTGAGAAATGCTCTGTGGCGTACTTTATTGCATAGATAGCTTCAGTAAATAGATCATTTCTTTGCTTCCACTGTAATGTAATGTCTTTCCTCCTTACCTTGTATTAAAAATAAAATACACCGGCGCGGCTAGACAAATTCTTTGTATGTCTCTACTCTGTTATGTCGTGCCTCATCATTTTTCATTGCTTTCGTTGTCTGGACTTGCATATCCCCGAGGCATTAGTTTCTCGGCTCTACTTCCAGCCTACTAACAAACTCTTCCGCTTTATTGAATCGAGCACCATGGAATAGCAAGCACGTTATATTTTCTGTAGCTAACCAGCTCTCTCAATAGAAATTTATTACATTGATTAAAACTTGTTTTAGGGATCCTGACTAATCCTGTCCTCGAGCTACAAATACTTTAAGTCCTCTCCGTCACCGCGTAGCAGATGTGTGTTCCTTTCGTCTTCCGTGTACTTAGAAGAGGCGCTAACGCCGGCTCACCCGTGTGTAATGCAATTGCAAGCTCTAAAGGGTTTTGTAATCTTCAGCTGTTTTACAGAGCCACAAGCAGCTTTAGATTCATGCTTTCTCCCTGTTCCTGGTTAGGCTGTTAGTGGTTCTATAGCATATCAGTTCCATATTCACAGCACTTCTAATTGCACTTACATGTGACAAAGCCTATCTATAACTTATAAAACATCCAAAGCTCAAATGTATACATTTTTTGTTTCTTAGTTATAACGGACTCTGTCTGAAGCTGCCCGCAGTCCGTGCTGTGGTGACTCCCTGCTATCAGATAAGACAAAGACTAGAAAGTAAGGGACAGGCAGTCAGTAAACCCAGAGAAACCTATTCACTCCACAGATAAATCTCTCATCTCTCCAACCAGGGAGAAAAATCAAGAGACATAATTTGGAAAATCTTCTTCATTACCTTCCCTACATTGGAAAGCTAATCCCCTTGTAGTGAGTCCACCCCTTGTGAAAGGGCGCTGACAGCAAAAAAAGGTCCTTCTAGGCCTGCGGATAGAAGTGTTTGTTAGAAAATTTAGTTAGCTCTTTTTAAGACGGTGTTGGAAAGAAATGAATGACCGCTTCAGATTATAAAAAGATATTGTGGGCGCCATCGGATCCTAAACTGGATAATGTCCCCACCAAATCATTTCTCAGAGGCCAAATTTAAAGGGGATGTCCATGTCAATAAAGCAAATCATTCAATCGATCGTTAACCTCTGGCACTTTCCCTTCCGCGCTTAAACACGGCGACCTCACATCCTATCCTTAAGAAACCATCTCTCCCAACGACCCCTCCTCACTGACCAACTATCGCCCCTCTCCTGCTCATCCTTTTTGCATCAAAACACATTGAGCAGCAACGTCTATCGTCAGCTTCCTCCCCCCTCTCCTCCAACTCTATCTTGACCCGCTCCAACACTTCCGACCCAACACTCCACAAACTCAGACACTGGCCCTCACCAACACCAACGACCTAGTAACTGCGATAAGCCTCGATGCACTATCTTGCTTCCTCCTCTTGACCTTTCCTCCGCCTGATTGAGACAACATCCAACCACTCCACCTCCTACACATCCTCTCCTTCCCCTCGGCCATCACGGACCTGGCCCGTCTCCTGGATTCGCTCATACCTCTCTATCAACATTCAGTGTCCTCTCACTCTTGCACCACCTCCTCCCCCTCCCTCTCTCTGTTGGTGACCGCAGGGTCTTCCCTGCCCCCCTCCGCTGCTCTATCTACACTCTTGGTCCTGGTCAGCTCATAGCCTCACATGGCTTACTAGCCACCTGTACGTGACGACAACCCAGCTTTATATCTCCGGTCCTGAACATTAACTCTCTTCTTCCGAGTCCCAGAATGGCCCTATCATCCATTTCCTCCTTCTCCTCCCACCCTCGGCTTAAAAAACTAAATGTAGATAAAACAGAATCATCAGCTTCCATTCCACCGTCCCCCCTCCTCCTCTCCCTCCAACCTATCTCTCTATCACTATAGGGCCACACCCTCTCACCACTCCAAATCCGCTCCGTGGTTAACCTTTGACTCCTCTTATCCGTCAAACCGCACATCCAAGCCCTCACCTTCTGCTCCGCCTCCACCTGAAAAATATTTCAACGCATCCCCATTCCTCTACTCTGACACAACTAAAACGCTAGTCCCCCCCTCGTCATCTCCCCTCTTATACGCAACATCCGTCTCTTTCCTCCCATTGCACCCTCGCTCCCCGCCAATCATCCTTAACTCCCCCCCCCCTGTTGCCCGTCTTATCCACCTCTCTCCTCCGATCCTTTCTGCCTCTCCCCTCTCCAATCCCTCAACTGGCTGCCCTCTGATACCAAACGAATTACATTTCAAATTAATCACCCTGACCTCAAGGCTCTCCATAACCTCTCACCCTCCGTACAACTCTGCCCTAATTTTCCAAGACCTCCCCTCACGCAATCTCCAATCCGCACAGACCTTCTCCTCTGCACCCCCCTCATCAACTCCTCACATAACCGGCCCAAGAACTTCTCTTTCTCCCTGCTTCTCACACACTCGGAACTCCTTAACCCAAAGCATCCAACTCCCCCACTTCACCAGTTTCCAAAAGCTCCTGAAAACCCTGCTCTTCAGATAGCCTACAATCCCACATTAACCCCACCACCACTACACGGGCCCGCAAGCATAGTCTGCCCGCACACTACCTTCTTTCTCTCCCTTCCTTCCTGTGGAATTGTTGGCCTCACCAGTCCTCTTCCTCTCTGTGTCGTTACTAGTCATTTTTGGCACCATGAATTGTTCACACATTGTTTAGAAGGTAATTCCCTCGTAAAGTACAGCCTCTGAATTTAATGGCGCTCATAAAAAAATCATAATTAATATCTTGACCAGCATTACAAAAATGATAGCAATACTCTCCATCTCCCGGTCCCAGCGCTGTGTCTCTCCTGGTCTTCTATTTAGGCTATGTCTACACTGCATCGGCCCGAAAGCGGCCCTTTTTTTTCTGATGCATGACCGCGGTTTTTGTCATGCTTTGTACAAAAAACATGGGCACTTCTCGTATTTTTGACAATTGTATTGTATGGGACGACGGCAAGAAAACTAAAAGCGCCGGTGTATTCTACAACATGTTGTATAATACGGCGCTGCCGAAAGATGAGCAGAGATAGACTCCCCTCTTTGTTTTTTTTTTTTTTTTTTTTTTTTTTTTTTTTCCTAGAGAACCTATAGGAAATAAGAGGGGGAACTCTGATTGTTTGCTATGGCCATACTAAGAAAGTCGTAGACCAAAGACAGTTTCATAACCTGTGTCCTAATTTCTCTTCCTGACAGTAGATCTGCTGCACTGTGCTGCCCTTAGTGGCGCTTCTCATCCTGCCAGGGCGTCGTGCAGCTTCGCTGAATTGAGCACTGTGAGGACTTTGACTCTGTGATTTGGGGAAGAGGTGTTAATGAAGTACTATTAGGTGGAAAAGCATATCCCTGAATGAAGAGACCATCACCTATACGGGGGCCTTCTCCACCCAAGGAATTGAAAGAGCAAATCAGGCCTTCTGCTCATTCGTCCTCCACTTCCTGGCCCCTTGCTTCTCTCTGAGGGTAGCGTTGGAGTATGAAGTATCTGCTGGAGAGAGGGGCATCATTCTCTCTTCCTTCCCTCTTCTCCAAACTCTAAAATATAACTTTTAATATATACCCATAAAAAATACTATTACTATCTCAATCAACCATTATCACTATATTTTTATATATACATATAAACACTGGCCCTAGCTATTTCCTACACTTATCCTCAACATAGACCAAGTAATCCCCGATAAGGACGCCTATCTTTGTAGGGCTCACGCCTTATTATATCCACTTTATGTCCCCTACAACCACCCAAAACATTAACATATATTCAATTCTGTCATGTTTTTTTAAAGATACATCAATTTCAAAATCCAAACACAATTATCACTATTCCTCAAGGCCCATATAAAGTGGCTCAAAGGTCTCACAGTCCACTGATATAACACTGCAATTTTTCCACTTTTCAATGATAAGGAAAATGGCATAGATATCGTACCCGTTGTAGGGAACAATACGATTCATCTTTTGCCAACATCATCTCAAGTTACAATCAAACCCCTATCCTCGACCGGCGTTTACCCCACATATTAGGGTTTCATCATAGACTCCTAAGGGGACTCACACTGCACGACAAGGATAGTAGTCTCCTCATATGAGATTACTATGTCCTGTATCCCATCTTAAAATAGGTTCATTGACCGCTGTTTAACCGGCCCTCAGGTGCGCTTCACTACCACTCGGCGTCTTCAAATCGCACTGCGCGATGCGCCGGCGTTAGTGGCCTCATGCAACCAGCGCCTGTTCAGGCCGCGCACGCGCCGTTAACACGGCATCTTCAGAACGCTACTGCGCATGCCCGCAAGAGTGGCACCATGACAACCACACCGCTCACCGCGCAAGCGCCATAACTCGGCTTCACATGGCTACTCGCCCGCAAAGGCCGGCAACATCACCCGCCAAAATCATCTGCGCACCGCGCCCACCAACCTCTCCCACTCAACTCTCCCACCACATCCATCTCCATCTCAGCGGATATTATATTAGCAAATGTCTAGTACTATTTCCATCCATTCATCCAAGGATTGCGCATCTCAGTACTATAATTAAACCTATAAAACCCATCAGCGCATCAGCATATACTTTCACATCCAAATGCACAATCCCAATAATTAGATATAAAGTATACAGTAACCACTGTCGTGCAAACAATACAGCTTATAATATTTATATCACATCGTGTGGTTAGAAGAAAAAAAACCTTGTCAGTAAATACCACCCACATATTCTTAATTAGCCAGAATATACCCACAATGATTCTAAAAGTAGGGATACCTAATAGAGCATAGAAAACATCATTTGAAAAAAATTAATCAATACAGATGCAAGAGTATAAAGTTTACGGAGATCAAAATATATACAATCCCCTGAGATAATAGATCATATCCTAATGCTATTCGGCCCCAGATACAACCATCATTGATATCATTACTGACCCTACAATACCAAAGAAAACATTGAATATATATAACACCAGATATTTCAAATAAAACACCAAAATATAAAGTTCCGTTAAGACCCTCGGCAGTAATCGTTTTCATTCTAAAGGTTCCACTTCTGTTTCCTTACAAAGTAATTATTTATCAGATTCCCTTAATTTAGTTTAACTTCTCCATACACAAAAAATCATCCCGAGGAAATCCTCCCCATGCTCCATAATTGTTTCCACAGCTACAACTTACAGAGATAAAACAACTCCCTGTACACAAATTCCCCACTATGGCAATTTGTTCCTGGCTGGTGGGAGAGGCCCTGGTGTTTCCAGAAAATGGAGGGGTTCACCAATAAATATTCATATACTGGGGCAAAATTCATAAGATGACGTCTGCTTGCTGTGTCAGGGCACGGAGCGTGTTTAAGAATTTATCAAGGTGTTGAACATTAAGGAGATGTGGTTGAAATTTACATTTGAGATCCATATGTCAGAAAGAGCTTTTATGGATCTGAGATTTTCAGGGATTATTTGCGGTTACAGACAAACCTGGACTCATCGTAAGAACGCTAAATAAGCCTCCTAGCGGTGATTCCATATCACCCTGAAAACTAAAAGAGGTATACAACCCAAATCAATACCTACGTATACGTAGAAACTGCTCCAGAATAATAAGATGGTTTTCCAACAGGCTCATGACCGCAAGGATATTCCTGAAAGGATTTCCACCATCATATTGAAGCCTGCACTTAAGAACCACTAGGAGTGACAGACCATCTATTGAACCCGAGGGACCAAGAATAGGAAACCCATTTTAGAGAATAGGCACAGATACAACCGTAAAACAATGATTAATAAGATCTTGCAGAGATATGGGGTATTTTGCAGTTGTGAAAAGATCTACTGACTGTCCACTCTAAAACTCCCCTCCTCAAGTGACATATAGAAGAGAAGGGTCATTGAGGATAGGCTGATTCACAGCCATTAACGCACCAAAACCAACAGAACAGGTATAAACACGAAAACCGTTGGAATGTTTAGATTGAAGATTACATTTGTAAGAATATCTGCTCCAGACCAAGAGTTTGAGTCGGTGATCAGGAAAACCTTATCGATTCGTGATTTATGAAGTGCGGTACCAGAATTTTTATCCGTGTGTAATTGTAGCTGTGCAAAACAATATATAGTGTAAGACGACCAGACAATTAAAAATTACATGGTGAACACTTAGGGGATGTGGCGACTTAACTGTCACCCATCTTGCCAGCATATCTGATGGAACATGCGGAATTCGCTCGCCTGATGTTCCTGTGTATGGAAAATATAAACTCAACAATCTTATAAAAATTACTTTTGTAAGGAAACAGAGTGGACTAGGAATGAAAAACGATACAGCCAGAGGTCCTTAACGGAACTTCTATCTTTAGCTGTTTTATTTGAAATCCTCCTGTATGTAGATATATTCAACTGTATGCTGTGGTATCCTTAGCTCATAATAATAAATGTGGTTGTATCTGGGCAGACGACCATTAGAATATCTATATCTCATGGATGTAATATATTCTTGATCCGGAACTTATACGCTTCATCTGGTATTGATTCCATTTTTTTTTATGATTTCTATAGCCTCCTATAGTGATCCCTTCTGTTAATCATCTGTGGGTATAAGCTGCCTAATAAGGAAATATTGGGTGTAGACTGAAAGTTTGTTTTATCTAACCACCAAGATGTGATATAATATCTAAGCTGTAGACTGTTTGCCGTCCAGTGGATTATACTGTATATCTAATTATTGGGATGTATTTGGATTGAAAGCAAATGCGCATGCCGCGATGGTATAGGTTAACTTATATACTGACTGCGCCAATTCATTGGATGATGGAGAAATATAACAAGACATCTTCTCTATATAGAATATCGTCTGAAATTTGAGATGATTATGAGAGTCTGAGGGGACACGCGTGAGGTTTGGCCGTGTGCGCAGATTTTGCCGTGATGATCCGGCCTTTGCCGCGCAGTAGTCAATGTACGCCGAGCTATCGGCGCAAGCCGTCTGAGCAGCTGGTTGTCTGGTGCCGCTCTCTCCGCGCATGCGCAATAAACGTTGAAGATGCCGAGTTATCGCGCGTGCCGCTGAACGGCGCTGGATGCCATAGAGGCCACCTAACGCCGCGCATGCTCAGTACGATTTGAAGACGCCATGTTAGCGCACCTGAGGCGTAAAACACGGTCATTGAACATAATAAAATTGGATGCGAGGACATAGTAACATCAACAATCGAGGAGACTACTATCTTGATCATTGTGACTCCCTAGGAGTCCTCCTGATGACCCCCATAATATGGATGGGAAACGCGTCGCGATAGAGATAAGTTTGATGTATCTTGAAATGTGTTGTTAAATGTAATCTATGTTCCCTACACGAAACGATATATTATAACTTGTACCCTATAATTGAAAGAAAAAAATTCATGGTTCAATCAGTGGTCTGAGCCTTTGAACCCTCTTTATATGGGACTCTACAGAATAGTATAACTGTGTTTGGATTTGAATTGATGTATCTTTAAACACTGTACAAATGTATATATGTTTAATGTTTCTGGTGTGATAGGGACAACAAAGTGATTAATAGGTGAGCCTACAAAGACTATGCCGCCTTACGGGACGATTACTTGGCTATTTGAGGATAAGTGTTAGGTAATTAGATAGGGACAGGTGGTGTATAGTAAGATAAAAAACAAAAAGTGACTAAGGTAGATTAGATACTAATCGTAGTTTTATGGAAAGTAGACTAAACATTATAAGTTTAGAGTTTGGATTTGTTTAGGATTTTTTCAGTGACTGGCTTGTTGTTCCAAATCCATATAGATATTATTTGTTTCTGAGGAAATTTTTCTGTGATTTCTTCCCTCTTCTCCCTATGATTTTCCTAAGGATATAGTAAGTGCAACCACGACTGGTCCAATATTGGTCATCATTAGAACGCCCTCCCCTCTTTCAGTAAAATCACATCTGACCTTACAGGTTAACTATGATTAAGGAGCTGTAGGGTCAGAATCGCATCAGTGAGAGTGAGATTTGGATATTTGTTAATGCATTTGTATTTGAAATAATACTCTGGATGGATTTTACTATCATCGGGTAAAGACACAATTTAAAATAAAATCAACAACACATAATACAACCAGGGCACCAAGTGTTTTTGAACGGCCATAGTTACAGGTGAGAAGTGTGTGGTTTTTAGGGTTTGTTGTTGTTGTTGTTTTTTTTTTTTTTGCTTAGGTGGTTGTCTCGGGACCTGGATCACAGTTGTGTCTTAATGACATGTAAAATTTTTTTTTTTTTTTTTAATACCGTCAATGTTTTCAAAACTCTCGAATACTTTTGGCCCCTATTTACAGTCTTTTCTTATTTGTTTTTCCCTTTTTTTTCTTCAGTTTTTTTTTTTTTTTTTTTAATGTATAACATATAAATGCAACAACAATATCCATGAAAAAAAGGGAAAAAAGAATCAATTATCCAAAAATGCTTATTTGTTATAATGGGAATGTTTTTGGTTATTTCACACGGTTTAATTGGGGGACGTATTTCCCCCCCGCAATTACGTCTAAAAATTGACATGCCTTCTCTCCCCGCTGGGCGATTCCCCACAGGAGGGGAACGTAATGCATGTTTCTATAAAAAACTGTGGATTCCGAATGAGGGGACGCATTTCAACCAAATTCGCCATACACGCAATTAGGGGCTGAAATACTCCCGAATAACCTTGTGAACATAGCCTTAGTTTCACTAGAATGGACAACCAACATGAAACATCTGATCTTTACACTGTTTGCCACACGTCAAAAATTTTTAAAAAACCCAAAAGTAGAAGATGCATTCAAAGCAAAATAGGAATGTTCATGGGCTTTTTGCGGGGAATTCGAAGCTTTTTCCGCTCCCCAAAACCGCATAAAACCTCGCCTGAAAAAACCCTTTCTTCAAAATTTTTTTAGAGGCTTTTTTTTCGGGCGGGGTTTTGGAAAAATTATTAGAGTAAAAAAATTCCGAGAAATTTGACAAAAAACACCTTCAAAAATTTGACAGACACTTCTTTTTTTTTGGGTTCCAAAGAACGCGTAAAATCATTTGTGTGAACTGCAACAAGGTTTTTTTACTAGGAATGAAATGAACTGGGGGCTTTTTTGGGATCGTTTTGGACGGCAAAGCTTCAAAAAACCACGTCAAATCACCCCTGGGAACAGGGCCAAGTAGCAGACAAAGCGGTAAATAAAATGGAAAGTAACGAAATCGACCTTCCCATTTATATTTAGTATAAACCTATCTCCCGATGGATGAGTAACCTCTATAGAAAGCTACATTTAAAAGTGTATTAAAAGTAATCCTGCTCACGACCCGCTTGGCCTTGCGTTTCCCTTTCAATGGGGGGCCCGGGGCCCCTAAAACCGATAGTGTCAAAGGTTTTCCTAAATTGGAGGTATCTCTTAATCTAATGGTTATTCCAATTGTCAGTTTTTCATGACGTTCGGTGGAATTAGCCCCAAAAATTATTTTAAATTTACTTTTTTTTTTAATTTTAATGGAAAAACTATGTCTTAGTTCAGATATGACTGAATTTTCCTGCAAAGAATAACGGTCCATGGCACTAAAAAACAAGAAGTCCTTTAGTAGTAAGACTTCTCATTGAAGGGATTTTTTGGGGGAATTTGCATCTCGACTACTAAGGCAATGTTACCAGTTTTCTGGACTTTTTTTCCCCCCTTAATTCCTCGACTGCGCTAATGGGCTAAAATTTCCCCTCATTACGGTAACCCCAGTTCTCATAAGAACTAGGTTTACGTTCCTCAATCCGCCAGCAAAAAGGGAAAAGCTACTTTTTCAGGTGTATACCCCGTGGATAAGATGTCAAAGGGGGGTGGGGAGCTGCTATCCCCCCCCCCCCCCCCCCCCCAGGGAACAATGAAATAAAACCGTGGAACTCCTAAAATTCCAAACCATAATTTTCATTAAAAAGTTTTCTCTTAATACTCCGCAGCTATAAGTTTGCTCTAGTTATATAGAATGTAGGCAAGTCTTTGTTTAAGGGGTTGTCCAGGTGATTTAAAAAAAATAAATAAATATATATATATTTTTTTTTAATAATCCGCACAGAATCAAAACCAAAAAACCTTTACTCCCCTTCCTCCTCCTCCACGGCCCCTATCACCTTCCTACTTGCCGGGGGATGTCCTGATGAGGGGTGGGGTTCTCCTGGGATAAACCCCCCCCCAAACCCCGATTTAAACACATGAACTACCGACAGCTGGGGGGGGGCAACGTGGCATTGGTGGATTAACAAAAACATGTGTCCTAGATGTGCTCCATTGGATTTAGGGGCTGGGGGAACGGGCACCAGTCCCAAACATCAAAGCCTTCCCATGGGGGGGCCGACACACTTCAAACCACATGGGGCCCCGATTGCTCATCAGAAGGACCCAGGGGCCCCCGCACCTGCATATGGGCTCAAAAGGTCTGGGTCTATCCCCTACCTAATGGAGTCAGGGGACCTCCAAAGAAATGCTCCCCACACCATTACGACCCACTGCCGTCCCGCTGGGGGATTGCATCAAGAACTTTTTCGTGGGATCCCAACTCTGCCGGTGCTCAGTGTACCGCCCCATCCGTGAAGAGCAAGGGCCCAAAGTCAATTGCCAATCTTGGGTGTTCTCTGGCAAATGCCAATTCCCCACCTTGTTGGGGTGCAACTCAAAACTATTTGGCTCGGGTCCCATACCATCCTCATGGACTGTTTTTGACAGTTTGAGCAGACACATGGTCTAGGGGGTCTGGGGTCATGTGCGGGCTCTGTCACCCTCCTGTTCCTCCTTGCAAAAAGGAGGATGTCACCCCGCTGCTTGGGTTTTTTGCTCTACGGCCCCTCCCCTCTCCTGGATTTCTCCATCTTTGGAACTGTGCGGGCAACAACAACCACTAATGTGCCATCCTGGAAGCGCACCCGAGAACTCCTTTTTGGTTGTAGACACCGCCTCATGCACCCCCCGGGGTGAGAGCAATAACAAAACAAAATGACCAAAAAAACAGCCAAAAAGGATGGAACAAAAAATGGGTCTTGGTCACCCCCTGCACAACCACTCTTTAAGGGGTTTCCCTTTTAATTTTCATCATTTTTACCATTCGCTGTTTCATTTGCACAACCAGAAAATTTATTCCATCTGTTATTCTAACTGGAAAGGGTTGACTTCCAGAAATGGGGATTTATTGAATTAATTGCGTGTGTGTGTGTTGTGTGTGTGTGTGTTGTGTGTTGTGTGTGTTGTGGGTTGGTTTGGTTTTGTTTTTGTGTGTGTGTGTGTGGTTGTGTGTTTTGGGTATTGGGGGTTTTATATATTGGGGTTATATGTTGTGTATATATGTGTGTGTATATGTATTTATTGGTGGGTGGGTTGTGTATATATATATTAATATACACATATATATATATATATAATGTGTGTGTGATATATTATATATATATAATATAATAACACCACATACAGATTAACTTGTGTGCTATGACTAAATTTTACACATAACCCGTCATTTAAATGTCCTATTCATCTTGCTGTAGAGTCTGTATATGTTCCCATTAAAGCTCTGGTCCAGCTCTTCTTACTGGGCTTTTTGCTGCAGTGTTATGGGTTCTGTCATATGGACGACACCATACTTAAACCAGGGGCCCAAATGGCTCCCTTTAAATATTTTGGGTTTAAAAAGGTGCTTACCATCAGGTTTGGGGGTGGAAATAAAGGGCAAGGGGCAACTGGAAAGAAACCCCATTGGGGGTGCCCTTTGCAGTTTGCCTCCTGGGGGGCACGGCTGTGCTGTGCCCCCTTTACTGCCCCCTTTTTTGGTCACAGGTCCCTTTTTTTATAAAACCTTTTCTGTGAGGCTTTGTTTTTGTCGTCTTTGGTCTTTGGGGAAAGGCTTTGTGTCCTCGGTTGGGGGCTGGATTAACGTTTTTGCTTGGGGGTTTTTTTTTTCTTTTTTTTTTTGGCCCATTTTGCCCTTTTTCTCCCCCCGTGTATTTCCCCCCCCAAAGCCCCATTTGTTTCCTCCTTCTCTCTGTATTTTCTTGTAGTTAATAACGGTCGGTGTTTCGGCCCCTGGTGATTGTGTTGTTTTAGTAATTGGCCACCAGTAAATTCCGCCTGGTGGCCCCATCTTTTTGCTATTCAGCCTCCGTTCTCGGTCAGCAAAGCCGGCCAGCGGAGCCTGTGTACAAGACAAATAGCGTTCCAGTGCAATCTCCCAGGAACATATATTGATAAAACCCCCATTTATTTTTTGAATTTTCCCCGGGAGCCAACATTTTTCAAAAGGGGCCCAAGAGTTTAAATTTTGGTCCCGGCCTATTTCCCCAGATGTTATCAAAGGTGGCCATGTAAAGAAAGGTTTCCGAGGCGTGATTGATTCCTGAAAGTTAAATGGAGTTGTTTCCCTCCTATTACTTCAGAGGAGACAACTAATGTCAGCGCTGTGTACAGGCCGGCTTGCCTTTTCTTTGTTTTTGGAAAGTTTTAATATTAAACCCCGGCATTTTTTTCATCGGAAATTAAATTTTTGAGCCTTTGTGATTCGGGGCCCTCTTTACAGGCTTCATTGACTCCGGTTTGGCAACTTTAAATGGCCATGTCAGCTACACATATCATAAGCAGGGTTTTTTGTCATTTACTGTAATAGATCTTATACATTGGGTATTGTCCCTCGGCACTTGAAGGTTATTTGCCGTCAGCTCGGTATCGAGGCTTCTAAAAACCGCATTAAACTATGTTTTGCAGCATGCCTGGTAATGTTTAGGTTAAACCCAAAAAACATTGAAACAAGGGGAAATCCAGTCAAAAAAAACCCCAGGGAAAAGGAAATGTAAAAAGGCTTCCCATTGAGAGAGGTCCTACAAAGATTAGCTTTCAACGTGTAGGGGCAAGTATTTAAAGACTTTTTCTAAATACATTGCCCTTTTGTTTTTTACCCGGGTTTTGGAGATAAGAATTTTATTTCTCTGATGCACATACCGCCCTTTTCCCCCCTTTTCCTGTGTAAAAAGAGCGGGGAGTGACTTTAAACCTGGCAGTACTATTTAATTTTTCCCAAAAGGGAAATTTTAAAACTCGGGACCACTCTCTGAGAAATGTTTAAAATGGTTTGAAAGTAAGCCCAAAAACCCCAATCAAATCTTGCCTAAAAAGAATAAAATGCGTATTTTATTTTGCAATGGCTAGAAAAGCAGTCCTGCAGGCGGGCTGTTTATTGGGAGGGGATCTGAAAAAAAATTTGTTTGATACAAAACCCTTTCCCCTTTACATGGCCCCCCAAAAATCCAAAAAAAACCTTTCTTAAAAAAAAATTTTAAAGCGGGGGGTGTACAGCAATACACACACACACATTCCAATACCAGCAGCAAACCCTTCACTAAAAAACTATCAAAAGGCACATAGGAATTTTTGGAAAAGCCTTTCTGCTATTTAGGATACATGAACATTTTTTGGGGGTTCTTTGTTTACAAATTTTTTAACAAAACCTTTAAAAGGGGTTTTTTCCGCAAAGTAATGTTGACGTTTGGGGGCCTCCCAAAAAGGGTATTTAAAACTTTTCAAAAAAAGATTTTTGATTAAAAAAAGTGGGGGCCTCTGAGAGCTACAGATTTTTTTATTGCCCCTTTTTTTTCCCGACCAATTTTTAAATTTGACCCCGACCAGGAAAATTCAGGAGCTGATCTGGCTGTGGTTGCGTGTTTTTTTATTCTTATCTGATGACAGGGAAAATGAAGGAGCTTGCAAGGGATGTGGAGAAAATTCCTGTGTCTTTTTTTTTAAAAGAATCCACGGGGTTTTTAATGTACACATTGCAGACGGGTCTCTGCTTCCTGGTCGCTCAGCCCCCCCTCCCTTTTTGCTCCCGGGCCCTGACTCAAGGGATGCGCTTTTTATCTTCTCTCCTGAGGAAGGGTAAGAGGAAGGAACTCACTTTTTTGGCAAAAACCCCCTTTAAAAAACCCACCTCCCCAAACAGCCCAAGGGGGCCCCAAATTCAGGTGGGAACCAAAACCCAATTTACCTCTCTTTAGGGGCCTTTTTCAGAAACCCCAACATTTTTTAGGGGGTGAAGGCTCCGCTACGAGGGGACTCTGCATTGATTTTAAAAAAAGGGGGTGGAAGGGGGGGTTGGGGTGCGGAAAAACCAACAAGGAGTCAGCCTCTCTCCCATACCCAAAAATTTTAGACGACAATTTTTTGGGTTTTTCACATCCAAAAAAACTTTTTTTTGAAAAATGAGCATAGGTGCACACTGGTGTGGCCCCCAATTTTACATTTCACAACCAGTATCGGCAGCCGCTATAAAATAAAAAACTATCAAAAAAGGGACATAGGGAATTTTTGAAAAACCATTTTGCTTTTTTTGGATGCTTTAAATTTTTTTGTTTTCTTAGTTCACATTTTTGCTAAAAACTGCTTAAGGGGGAAACCCCAAATATTGTTTCTAGATTGCCCCTTTTGGGGGAAAGGCGCCTCCTTGTTGGGTTTTTTTGCACTCCACCCACCTTTACAGGGTTTTTAAAACCCTGCAGAGTACCTTGTAGCTGGAGCCTTCCTTTCCCCGAAGTATGGAGGTTTCACAGGCCCCAAAAAAGAGGTTTAAAATTAGTGCAGGTTTCCCCCCCGTATTGAGCTCCCCCTTTCTAACAGGGGGGGTTTGGGGTTTAAAACGTTTTGTTTAAAAAAGTTTAAAATAAGAACCTCCAAAAAATTTTTTCATGTATCCTAAGTAGCAGAAATGGCCCTTTTTCCCCCAAAATTTTTCCCATGTCCTTTTGGTAGGGTTTTTTTTTTTTAAAGGTGTCTTTCTGGTTTTTTGGAAAGTTTAAAAGTTTTTTTTTTTTAAACACCATGGACGGCTTACTCCCAGAGCAGACCTTTATCTCTAACCAGATTTGCTTGTGTTTTTCAGATAACAATTGTTTTTTACTCCTTTGAGCAATTGTGGTTTGGGTTTTCGTAATCGTAAATGTCCTGCACCCACCCTCTTTTTGTAAAGCTCCCGCTAGTTATAGGGAGCAAAAGATTTTCAATCACTGCTATAGAACCCCCCACGCCTGACCAAAAGAGTTGTAAAAAAGGGTTTCCCCTGGCTCTGTGAAACAGTATGGTGAGAAAACCCCTTTAAGGACCAAAACATCCACCTTAGGATTCCAGTCGTAAACAATATTCTTGGTAAAGGAATCCGTAATTTTAAGAGGCCTGAGTTGAAATCATGTTTTTATGACAAATTTTTGTATTAAAAGGAGTGACTTACAAAGTGTTAGACTTTAAAAAAACAAAAAAAAAACGTGCTGTTGATATTAGAATAGGTAATGAACGCTTAAAATCCACCTTTGGGTCTGCCCCCTTTGGGAAAGCACTTTTAAAGGGGCGTCTTGGGGGGGGAAAGGGAGCCCCCTTTTGTAAATAGGCGAGCCCCGGGGCCCCGTTTATTGGGTGTGGATTTTGCTTCTCTACCTCTATTGCTCTGGACAGCTGGGATCTGCCATATATGACCCCTGAAGTGGGCGCTGAGAAGAAAGTGTAAGCCTGTGCAAACAATGAGCCAGGTCTGCTCTCCACCCTGCCGCATACTACAGTATATATATATATATATATGGCTGTCGGCACCCGGGCCCTTTATTTATACAAAGGTTTTTGCTGCATAAATTGGGGGAAATTCACCCTTTTTTTTTTTTTTTTTTGTAAAGGGTTTAAACAGGGGCCAAAAAAGGGGGCACAATCTGTGCACTCGATTCACAACTTTTATAGCTTCCTACAGATGTGTATCAACACTGTAATCCTGTTCAGCCTGTAAGACGATCATGTATTTGTGTGTTCTTTTAACAGCTTGGACCTAATGAAGGAGCCTGTAGCCACCCGATGTGATCATATATTCTGCAGGTATGGTATGCACACTTGCCCAATTAATAGTGGTTATTAAAGGAATGCTGCTGCATGGGCGCAATGTCTCCCCTTGCTAATCCTCACTCTGCCACTCTCACACCTCACCCAGCATTGGTACTACCATTCTTTGGGGAGCTACAATTACACCTAGTAATAAAGAATTTTTTTTTCCTCAAAATATTTTCTGGCAGTTAAAGGGATTTTAAAACCACTCAACATTCTATAATAAAATATTTATCTAAAACATTAATAAACTTATTTGAAAAAACTTATATAATTTCTATAAACACCCATTCTATACTAAAAAAAAAACTGCTTTTATATTATTCAATACATATAAAAAGTGATTTATAAGATTAAACACATAAAATGCTGGAAGCGCCCTCTATTGGGCTTCATCTGAAACATGTAAAATGCTTATAGCGCCTTCTATTGGGCTTCATCTAAAACACATGTAAAATGCTGGAAGCATTTACTGTGTATGTATATTGAAAAACGGATATGAAAAACGTATCCAAAAATACAGCTGCAGCTGTATTTTTGGATACGTTTTTTGGATGCAGTTTCTCTTCTGGTAAACGGATCAAAAAACTGATCCAAAATGTCGTGTGAACATACACTATAAGTGAACAGTTCCAGGCACAAAATGTAACTTGGGGGCCCTTTATTCTCAGGATCATCCACCGCTGATCTGAAGAGTTTGCAACCACTGTCCTTTCTAAGTGATATGTCTTCTTTTTATGAGATGGGAATTTTCCTTGAAAGGGGTTAGTCTGTTCTTTAAAATTATGGTTAAATGGAGCCTGGTTGGGGAAAAACAGATACTTACCAGTCCCCTGCTCTAATCTTCCCATGACTCGCTCCTCTTTACCTCCTGTGATGTGTGCCAACACACTGGGAGAAGGGTTGGGCTCCATTCACTCTGTATAGAGCTTGAGCCTCTCCTGTGTGTCAGGACAAGAACCTGGAAAATAAAGAAGACTGGGTTTTGGGAGCTTCAGAGCTTTCCCCATCCTTACCTCATTTAACTATAATTTTAAACGGGTGATCTACAAGTAATCACTGCTTGTCAGTTTGTTATGGATGATTAAGGGGATGTCTAACTTAAGACAATGATGGCATAACTCTAGAAAATGCTATCACTGTTTGATAGGTCTTAGTCCAAGAGCTGGGACGAGCTCAAAGAACCTTTCCAATCTAAATGGGGAGGAGGTCAGGACTCTCCCATTAACATGAGTGGGAGCTACGATTACAGCCGCTCCTTTAATCTTGGAACTCCCATTCATGTTTTCGCGGGTTTCCCAAACTCCTTTCCTTATAGAAACAATAATGGTATTCAAAAGCGATATGGCATCTTTGTCTTAAAGGGGTTTGCTCCCCTTACAAAGTTTGCTTTTATGTTAAAGATCTTGCAAATAACAAATCACCTTAAGTGCCCAAAACTTTCAATTAAATGGTGGTCCATTAACATGGGGGTCTACCTATTCCTCGCATTATTCTCCTCCAACTTCTGCTATCAGGGGACAGTTATGAAGTCTTATTAGAGCTTGTCTCACTATAAGGATTTTTTTATGTTAAAGATCTTGCAAAAACAAGTCACTTTGCAATATATGTCCATTAACAGTATCCTTCCTATTCTGAGATATCCCCTCTTGTATGGGCTGCATCAGCTCCTCAGGTCGCTATAGCGACCGACCTGTTCAATCTCTCCTGATAGGCTATCAGCACTGATTGCTATAGCTACAGACCTGGCTTCTACTGCAGCCTAGTAGAAGCCAGTAAACACGCCCCTGAATTCAAAATGAAAACAGGACTGAGGTAAGATGAATCAATGTAGTGAGACAACCCTTCATTCTGGCCGAAGACATCACCATTCAGTCTTCACGTGACCCTCTGACCAGACAAGTCACAGTGACCTCTTTCTGGATTTACCGCATATGTTCGCTAAGACCTGTCAGTGGATTCAGGGTCACACAAAGTCTGAACACCGATGTTATTGGCTGGGATTACTATGATGGCTGCAGCTCGGGAACATGTGGGTCTGCAGGGTAGGTGTTTTTTGTTTTTTTTTTTGCCCCTATTTTTAATCGTCCCCGATGGACCTACAAACGGTTAGAATTACTTGCAGAAAACATCCACTTTAACTAACTGGACAATCTCTTCAAATCTTATGGTGCTCGGAGTACTTTGCCCTAATGCGGGAAAGTAACTTTTCTACACAGTGATGTCCTCCATTATTTTATATAATGGCTGCAGCATTGCTGTAAATATAGCAGGCATAATATTGCACTTTACCCAATTTACTGTGTATTCCTATATTCATATACACACATATATACAAAATCTATCTATCTACTTCCTAACCTTTCTTCCCCATGTTAAAGCCATTAATATTGCGCTTTCGTTTCTTCAGAGGTTTCCTGATATGCCCTGTAACACAGGTGTGTACATGCCTGGCCCATCTTTATAGCAGTAAAGAATGTCTAAAGGAAGCACCTAATGGAAAAATAAAAAGTCCCAAAGTGCCCAGACTTGCATTTTGTCTGCATAGAGCTTTTTATACAGATTGTAGGTTATTTGTAGAGGAAAGCAGGAATCTTCTGCAGTAACTTTTAGTGACTTTTGGTTCCTCACCTCCAGGTTTTGCATGTTGCAGCTGCTCAGCAAGAAGAAGAAAGGTCGGGCCCAGTGTCCTATGTGCAAGAAAGAAGTAACTAGAAGGTAAGGAATGTCTCTTCTCCTTGATCTGTGCCTGGTAATGCTACGTGCAGTGTTAAGTCCTGTTGGCCACTGGATACAATAGGCCCCAGCATAAATCTTAGTCTTATCTCCTAAATAATTGTCTGAAATCTTTATGTATTTTTTTGTAGGAGTCTCCAGGATAGTCCTAGGTTCAAGCTTCTGGTTGATGGCCTGCTAAAAATTATTAATGCCTTTGAGTTGGACTCGGGGTACAAATGTAAGTAGAACGTCAAAGCTTGCTAAAAAATAAGAGTGCAGGATGATGCTATTGTTAAGATTGTCGTAATACTTGGACATCCCCCTACTCTAGGGATATGTTCCTGTGTTGTACCAGTGTAGCTGGTTTTGCTGCGATTTATGAAAATGCAAATAAACTGCAGAATTTTAGTGGCAATTTGATCATTGCTCATCTGTTATAGTGGCCAGTGCTGGAGAAAAATGGATAATTCTGGATGCTCGTTCAAATAGCGGCCGTGTAATACAGTGACTCCTCCAGAGTGAGAACTGCTCTTTGCAGGGACTCGCTGCGGTGTGTTATAGAGGGTTCTAGTCAAAGCGAACCCTTATTCACATCCATATGTCCCAATATGGTAAACCTATAGGAAGTAAAAAAAAAAAAAAAAAAACAAACGAACAAAGTGGTAAAATCCCTCTATTTGCAGTTGCACATAAATTTTTGTGTTCTTGAAGCATCAGTGGAAGACCCAGGTATATAACTACAGCAGTCATCGCTCACCAATGATCTAGTTTGACATGGAAAATATAAGGAAGACTGTGACTCGATAACATACATCATACAGGTCATCGGAGTGTTGTGGGCACAGGGTGCCATGCAATAGTGAGAATGCTATTTTGACTAGGTAAAAAGTGGATTTCTCCACTGCTGTGGTGATACGGAAGGATGACCCACAGCCTTCTTTATGTGGTCGACTTTGCAGCTTTATATGTTGATAGCTCATGTTTTTATAAGGGGATAAATGAACATTTGTACACTGTGTGTATGTAAATATATAATATATAAGTAGATGGAAACATAAAGTACTCTAAAATTTCCTGGAAGACGCCTTTACTGACCTTGGGCTTGATATAACACTGGACCAACACCAGCTGATGACACAGCTCCCCAAACCATCAGTGATTGGGGAAACTTCACACTGGACCTCAAGCAGCTTGGATTGTGGCCTCTCCACTCTTTCTCAGACTCTGGGACCTTGATTTCCAAATGAAATGCAAAATTTACTTTAATCAGAAAGCAGGATTTCGGACATCGATTACATTTTTTTAAATCTTCAAAGGGTTGGCCACACTTTACTGGGTTTTTGGCCCATTCCTCCATAGATTCCCCTTTGATGGGTGTTTTTTGGGGTGTCGCTGGGCACCGGATTCAAAGGTTTTTAGGGGTTGAGATCTGGAGACTGGCTAGGCCACTCCAGGACCTTGAAATGCTTCTTACGAAGCCACTCCTTCGTTACCCTGGCGGTGTGCTTAGGATCATTGTCGTGGTGAAAGATCCAGCCATGTTTCATCTTCAATGTCCTTGCTGATGGAAGGAGGTTTGCACTCAAAATCTCACAATACATGGCCCCATTTATTCTTTCATGTACACGGATCAGTCATCCTGGTCCCTTTGCAGAGTAACGCCCCAAAGCATGATGTTGCCACCCCCATGCTTCACAGTAGGTATGGTGTTCTTTGGATGCAACTCGGCATTCTCTCTCCTCCCAACACGACGAGTTGTGTTTCTACCAAACCGTTCTACTTTGGTTTCATCTGACCATATGACATTCTCCCAATACTCTTCTGGATCATCCAAATGCTCTCTAGCAAACTTCAGACGGGACCGGACATGTACTGGCTTAAGCAGGGGGACACGTCTGGCACTGCAGGAGCTGAGTCCCTGGCGGCATAGTGTGTTACTGATGGTAGCCTTTGTTACATTGGTCCCAGTTCTCTGCAGGTCATTCACTAGGACTCCCCGGGTGGTTCTGGGATTTTTGCTCACCGTTCTTATGAACATTTTGACCCCACGGGGTGAGATCTTGTGTGGAGTCCCAGATCGAGGGAGATTATCAATGGTCTACTATGTCTTCCATTTTCTAATTATTGCTCCCACAGTTTCTTCACACCAAGCTGTTATTGCAGATTCAGTCTTCCCAGCCTGGTGCAGGGCTACAATTTTGTTTCTGGTGTCCTTTGACAGCTCTTTGGTCTTCACCATAGTGGAGTTTGGAGTGTGACTGAGGTTGTGGATAGGTGTCTTTTATACTGATAACAAGTTCAAACAGGTGCCATTACTACAGGTAATGAGTGGAGGACAGAGGAGCCTCTTAAAGAAGAAGTTACAGGTCTGTGAGAGACAGAAATCTTGCTTGTTTGTAGGGGACCAAATACTTATTTTCCACCATAGTTTGCAAATAAGTTCTTTCCAAATTAGACAATGTGATTTTTGGGATTTGTTTTCTCATTATGTCTCTCATAGTTGAGGTCGACCTATGATGTCAATTACAGGCCTCTCTCATCTTTTTAAGTGGGAGAACTTGCACAATTGGTGGCTGACTAAGTCCTTTTTCCCCCCACTGTATATCCTAAAATGCACACTTATTTATATGTGCACACAAAATTAGAAGTATACAAGATGTTTTATATTTTCATGATCTCTAGAAGTAGATTTTGCAGTGGTTGATACTTAAAGGGGTTGTATCGCTACAAAGATCATGTCTCAGATTATGGGGACAGTAAAAAATAAACACTTTTGTAATTGGGTTGCATTACCTAAGTCACTTAGTATAATATATATGAGCTTTTCTGTAAATCTGTATTCTATTTCTGCTGCTGCTAGTCGGGACATGCCCCCTTTTCTGTGATTGGCTAGTCAGGACACAACCCGGTTGGATCCCGCCCTCTAGACATGCCCCCTGCACTGTGATTGGCTGGCTAACATTTCTTTCAGCCTGTTGGGATACGCCCCCAGACAGGAAACGCCCCGGACACGCCCCCTGCGCTGTAATTGGCTGCCTGCACACTATGTGTTTACTCCCCTCTGAGCTGTTAAAATCGATAGTGAAACCAAGGTCTGCTGGCTCTATACTCCTCTCCCAGCTCTAGGGTGAATGATATGACTAAGTCACAGATACCCTCATATAACACAGTGTTACATCCTCTGTTCCCTCCATATAAAACAGTCTTCTGCCTGATAACAGAGGGGGGTGGGGGGCAGTGGGTATTCCTCCATTTACCACAGTCATACAGTCTCCTGCCTGGTAGGAGGAGGGGGCAGTGGGTATTCCTCCATATACCACAGTCATACAGTCTCCTGTCTGGTAACAGAAGGGGAGGAGGGGAGGAAAGTGTGCTTCCTCACATGTGTTTCATCAGTTCAGGTTGTGTGTATAACTGGTTATAGCCCAGCAAGGAGCTTGTGCAGCCTGGAGATGAAACTCTGCAGACACAAGAGAACACTGCAGGAGACTGCAGATCTCTTCTCTCCAGACATCCTTCTGCTTCGGCTGCCTCACACAGAATGATGATGTCACAGCTTCAGTGAGGAGAGACACGCCTCCTGGCAGGAGAGAGACGCCTCCTGGCAGGAGAGAGACGCCTCCTGGCAGGAGAGATACGCCTCCTGGCAGTAGAGATAAGCCTCCTGTCAGGAGAGAGACGCCTCATTGATTTCAAATTAAATCTTATAGAATTAGCTCGAGCACAAACAGTTCAAACGATAAAACTCATTTAAAACTAACAAATTTTTCTACATGGTCTTTAATTAGAAAATTTACATTGAAGATTGTATGTTTTGCTCAAGTAAACCTAATAAGTCTTCTGTATTTATTTCTCCACTAAGTTTTTCCGAGTCAAGATTACGCCTGTACTGGCACAGCAAACCATAAAGAGGCACCGAAAAAGGAGGAACAACCTGTGGTGCAGAGCACTTGGTACAGGAACCGAAACAAGAGAGGAATAGTGAACAGAGGACATTGTGAGGGTCTCCTGTCCTTACTGGTAATACAAGCGTCACAGTTCTTTATCTGTTATACTCCCCATTAACAATACAATTTATACTTTGGTATGTCATCTTTTCATATATTTTAGGCTGTGTTCACATAATGTTTGTTTTTTGTTTTTTACACTTTTTTTTTTTTTTTTTTTATGCAATGTTTGTAAACCAAAAGCAATAGTGAAGCATACATAGCGAAAAAGTATAATGGGAATGCTTCTACATCTTCTGGGTTTTGAACTCATTCCTGGTCTTGGCTTACAAATACTTAAGCAAAATACACATCAAAGGGCGAATTTCACAAACTAAAAACTGGTTGCTATTGGCAACAACTACAGTCACACTGTTAGGCTATGTTCACACGGCTTAACTGGGGGCCGTAATTCCGCCCCGCAATTACGCCGTGTGGGCGGGGGGCCGGCACCTCGCCGGCCCATAGACAGTCATTGCTAGCGGCGCGCATACGCCGCTAGAAAGTGACATGTCAATTATCTCCCCCCTCGGCGTATTCGCCGAGCAGGGAGAGAAGACGTAATGCATAGTTCTCTATGAGAACTGTGCATTACCGTAGTTACTGGGACGGATTCAGCCCGTAATTGGCGCACTTCGGCGCGTAATTAGGGACTGAATTACGTCCTAGAATAAGCCGTGTGAACATGGCCTTAGACTGTTTTCATAAATGAGGCCTAATGTGTGAACAGAGACTTATGGTACGTTTATCCGTGTGTGTATGTGTGTGTATGTGTGTGTGTGTGTATATACATTCTCCACGCATATTAGATAATTACCAATACAAGCAGTCCTCAACTTACACGGTTCCGACTTACATCTGTCCCCTCGTTACAAACGGAGACTTATGGGGCATGCTGGTGCTTGTAGTTCCATGTACCACAGCAGCTAGTAGCTGTGGAATGACAAGTTCCAGCATGCCACAGCAGCACATGAGGTGAAACCTTCTTAAACATGTGTACAGACAGCAAAACAAATGTAAAAACCCTTCCCTGCACTATCCAAAGTGGGAAAAAAACACATTTAATAAATATACCTGTTCTGACTTGCATACAAATTCAACTTAAGAACAAACCTACAGTCCCTGTTCTTTTCGTAACCTGGGGACTGCCTGCATATGTTTATGACCCTTACCTCCTTTCCTTCTCAGATATTATTTATTTTTTTAATCTTTGCACAGATAGGGCTTGTTCACACGGAGTTTTCACTCCGTGTTACAAGCGCTTTGTAGATCCGTCTTAGGGACCGACAGAGCAGACCGCCAAGACGGATCTACAAAGCGCTTGTAACACAGAGTGAAAACTCCGTGTGAACAAGCCCATATGATCGTCGAGGTTTAAAGTCATAATGCTAGTATATAGTAAGCAGAAGCATCTGCAACATGCTGACAGTCAAGAATATCTGAAGGCTGCAATGCCTAGGAAACAACAAGTATTCCACAATTCCTATACTCCAGTAAAAGGATTGTCTCATAAAAGATGAGCCACTTAATGTGGGAGACCCTAGAAGCCTCAGCCAACCAGATATTGTCACAAAATCACAGGATGGGATAACATTGAGTTTAATCACAGTAAAGGGCCATACATGTGATACAATGGCAGGATGAAAATCTGTTATGGGGGGACAGTGCATGGGTGAAAAATACTGATGAGCATTTGCTCACGCACTTAAAATTCATGAGGATGGTGGTTGTGTAGTATTAAAATTGCAATAAAACCTTTATAGCGTGTCAGTCACACAGTTATGTGTAGTACAGCATAATCATTGCGCTCTTGGGACTGTATGGTGCTGGCTAGCACATCTGATCCCAAGTACTGACATCCCATACTCCCGCCTAACATCTCCGCCTAGACCACTTGCTGCAAGAATGATGAACATGAGAAATGAGTTTATATTTTGGCCAAAGCTTGCTCCCCACATCATGTTCTCATTGCCTTGCCAGTCTGTCACATTACAAACGGATTAAAGAAAATGAGACCAAATTTTCCTAAAGTCACAGAAGAGCACCATACTGAGGCTGAAACCTAATTCCCGGCAGGCTGTAGACTGGTCATTTTGCTTGTTTTAGGCCTGTTGGGATTTTTTTCGGCCTGCACTTGTATTAGTTGATATGACCTTTTACTTTGAGTTTTAGATATATGCTTTAAAGGGAATGTGTCATCAAAATGACTTATTGTTTAACTCACATTTTTATGTTCGACACATTTTTTAAGATTTTTTTTGTTTATATTTTTTTTTTCCATTTTCCATATCACTTTCAATATTTTTTAATAATTCTTAAGTCCTGCAGTTTTCACTTTGGCCACTAAGCCTAATAATAGTCTGACACTTCCTGTTCTGTACAGAAAGATTCTCAGTTGTCTGCTCATTATCAGCACAAAGAAGGTCAAACTGAAAGGAGACACCATTGTGAATAGATAACACCAGATCCACAAGAGGAGATAGTCACAGTTCACCCTTTCACCTTCCCTGCACACTGACTTCTTCCCAGGTCATAGAGCATGACTAGAAAACTCAACTATAGAAGTCAATGGGACTGAGTCAGTCTTAAAGGGGTTGTCTCACTACAAGGATTGCTATTTATGTCAAAGATCTTGCAAAAACAAGTCACTTTGCAATATGTGTCCATTAACAGGACCCTACCTATTCTGAGATATCTCCACTTGTATGGGCTGCATCAGCTTCTCAGGTCGCTATAGCTACAGACCTGCTTCATCTCTCCTGATAGGCTGCCAGCGCTGGTTCCTATAGCTACAGACCTGGCTTCTACTGCAGCCTAAAAGAAGCCAGTAAACACGCCCCTGAATTCAAAGTGAAACCAAGAAAACAGGACTGAGGTAAGATGAATCTATGTAGTGAGACAACCCCTTTAAGTCTCCTATGTGCATGAAGCTACTGTAAATCATCTCTCTGACTGCTGTTAAAGCAGTACAAACAAGGCCTAGTGGCCAAAGTGAAAACTGCAAGACTTAAGAATTATTAAAAATTTTGAAAGTGATATGAAAAATGTAAAAACACCAACCAAAAGTTCCTAAAAAATGTGTTTAACATAAAAATGGGACTTAAACAATGACTCATTTTTTGTTGACACATTCCCTTTAAAGCAAGAACTGCAGTAGAAATGTAAAATTGTGTGATGGCTGTTATTGGCCTTCCATGTAACACATGGATGGCCCTAGTCTGCCACTGCTCATGGTGCCTAGTCCTTAGCAGAGATGATGTCTATGTTGTCCATATATTCTGTTTAAGCAACTTGACTTGAGATGTCCATATGTGACAAACTCTTATGTCTGTCTAATGTTTTTGTGAAATAATCGGTTTTAAATTATAATCTATCTCCTTGTGGGCAGTCAGTTATTATGTATTTTAAATCGTTACCGTCTTCAACATTACATTTTCACATAATATGTGCTTTGAAGCAATTAAAGGAGTTGTCTCCCTTCAGAGTTTCAGAGAATGCATGAATGAAATACTCTGCCACTTCCTGGTTCAGACTGACTCATTTGCATAAGATCCCTGCTTGTACAGCTCCATGCTGTGCTGTGCTTTCAGTTGCTAATTAGATCAGATTAGCTTCTCAAACTACTAACAGGACTTCTTATCTGATCCCCAAAACAAAAGCCCTAATTACAGTTCTGTTTATTTTACATAAATCAAGCTTTTTACTGCTGAGCAGCACAGGACACTGCAGTGACCTGTGTCACTCACTGTTATCTCATTGAACAAACAGCAGGGGGAGAATTGTTTACAGGTCAGTTACTGAGGGAACTGAAATAGCCAGGGAGGTCATAAATTCACTTGTATCTCCTTAGGGAAAACAGAGGAACAAAGCAATATATTTGGAAAATGTCTTTATTTTGTGTTCCCTACAATTTGAAAGCTATTCTTTGTAGCGAGACAACCCCTTTAAGTCTAAAGTGTGTGAATGAGTCTCAAGGCTGAAGCTGCAGAGTGTGCTGACTAATTAGGGTATATTCAAACGCATAATTGCAGCGCACATTTTGCTGCGTATGTGCGCTCTAATACGGGTGAAATGCGCGCTGAAATTACGGTAATTCATAGTTCTCATATAGAACTATGAATTACACCTAGTCTCCCCACGTGTACAATACGATCGTATTGTACACCGGGGGAGAGAAGTGATAATAAAAGTGAATGGGATAACCCCACCACTTTTCCCCCATCCTTGGAAGTACACGCTGAGCAGCACATGCTTCCAAAACACAAGGGGCCTGATTTATCAAAACTGTCTAACAGTAAGACTGTCTTAGTTGCCCATGGCAACCAATCAAAGTTCAGCTTTTATTTTTGAAACAGCTGTGGAGAAATGAAAGCTAAGCCCTGATTGGTTGCTTTGGGCAACTAAGACAGTCTTACTGTTAGACAGTTTTGATAAATCAGGCCCAAGGTGTACTGTGGTGCGTACAGTACGCGCCCCTATACGCCATGCGAACATACCCTTAGATTCAGTATGTGAGGTAATTAGAAAATCCTATAAGGGTATGTTCACACAACGTTTTGGATCTGTTTTTTCCCAGGAACTGCATCCAAACTGCATCCAAAAAAAAGTATCCAAAAACGCAGCTGCAGATGCGTTTTTCGGATCCGTTTTTCAATGCTTTTTTCTTTCAAATCAACTAAACGCTATTAATTTAACCTATCCATGACCAAATACACCCTTTTGACCTTGTGTCAATCATAAACTAAACGCCTTTATCTAATAATATGACTAAAATAAACCTATCGCCACAATTTTATTTTAAAATTAACCTATAGCTTCCCAAACCCACCCCATTAAAAAAACAAAAAAAAAATTCATTAATTAGTAATTAATAATAATTAATAGTTACTTTATTATGAAGTATTTAATTATTATATAATTATGTATTAATAATGAAGTAATAATTAAGTATTAATAATAATTATTGATAAGTAACAATCATTCATAAGTTACTAATTAATAATAATTTTAATTTATTAAATACTTACTAATTAATATAATATATAATATTTATGAATTAATTTATTATTATTATTGGCACACACAGACCTTCAACAGACATTGAACTTTTAATCCAATGCATTTTTCGGATGCGCTTTTCGTATGAAAAGCGCATCCAAAACTTACCCAAAAGTATGTTGCGCTTTTGGATGCGTTTTTCGGACTCCAAACGCGCACTCCATTGTTTCCAAACGGATCCGAAAATGGATCTGAAAAACGTGTGAACACACCCTCAGAGGGCGTAGATACTAATGAAAACCTGTAAGTAGCCATTTTTCTGATGGCTGGGGGCTCTACCACTGATAACCCCACTTATCATGTCCCTCTTGTTTTGCGGTCAGGTATGTACAGTGCCTTGCGAAAGTATTCGGCCCTTTTGAATTTTTCAACCTTTTGCCACATTTCAGGCTTCAAACATAAAGATATAAATTAAATTTTTTTATGAAGAATCAACAACAAGTGGGACACAATTGTGAAGTGGAACTAAATTTATTGGATATTTTAAACTTTTGTAAAAAAAAAAAAAACAAAAACCTGAAAAGTGCAATATTATTCGGCCCCTTTACTTTCAGTGCAGCAAGTTCTCTCCAGAAGTTCAGTGAGGATCTCTGAATGATCCAATGTTGTCCTAAATGACTGATGATTACACACAGGTGGATTATATTTATCATCAAGTCTCCGTATAAATGCACCTGCTCTGTGAGAGTCTCAGGGTTCTGCTTAAAGCACAGAGAGCATCATGAAGACCAAGGAACACACCAGGCAGGTCCGTGATACTGTTGTGGAGAAGTTTAAAGCCGGATTTGGATACAAAAAGATTTCCCAAACTTTAAACATCCCAAAGAGCACTGTGCATGCGATCATATTGAAATGGAAGGAGTATCAGACCCCTGCAAATCTACCACGACCCGGCCGTCCCTCTAAACTTTCATCTCAAACAAAGAGAAGACTGATCAGAGATGCAGCCAAGAGGCCCATGATCACTCTGGATGAGCTGCAGAGATCTACAGCTGAGGTGGGAGAGTCTGTCCATAGGACAACAATCAGTCGGACACTGCACAAATCTGGCATTTATGGAAGAGTGGCAAGAAGAAGCCATTTCTCAAAGATATCCATAAAAAGACTTGTTTAAAGTTTGCCACAAGCCACCTGGGAGACACCAAACATGTGGAAGAAGGGGCTCTGCTCAGATTAAACCAAAATCCAACTTTTTGGCCACAATGCAAAACGATATGTTTGGCGTAAAAGCAGCACAGCTCATCCCCCTGAACTCACCATCCCCACTGTCGCACATGGTGGGGGCAGCAACATGGTTTGGGCTTTTCTTCAGCAGGGACAGGGAAGATGGTTAAAATTGATGGGAAGATGGATGGAGCCAAATACAGGATCATTGTGGAAGAAAACCCTTTGTTGGAGTCACTGCTGAAAAAACCTGAGACTTGGACGGAGATTTATCTTCCAAAAAGACAATGGATCCCCAAAACATAAAGCAAGAATCTACAATGGCAAAGGTTCACAGAATAACCGTATGCTAATCGTAGTTTCTCAACGGCTCAGATGTCACAGCCCAGACCATCATGTACAATCCAATCGAGAATCTGCGGAAAGAGCTGAAAACTGCTGTTCACAAACGCTCTCCATCCAACCTCACTGAGCTCCAGCTGCTCACAAACGCTCTCCATCCAACCTCACTGAGCTCCAGCTGCTCACAAACGCGCTCCATTCCAACCTCACTGAGCTCCAGCTGTTCACAAAACGCTCTCCATCCAACCTCACTGAGCTCCAGCTGTCACAAACGCTCTCCATCCAACCTCACTGAGCTCCAGCTGTTCACAAACGCTCTCCATCCAACCTCACTGAGCCCAGCTGTGCCAAAGGAGAATGGCAAGAATTTCAGTCTCTCGATGTGCAAAACTGATAGAGGACAAACCCCAAGCGACTTGTGCTATAATCGCAGCATAAGGTGGCGTTGACAAAGTATTAACTTATAGGGTGGCCGATTATAATTTAGCACTCCACCAACATTTCAGTTTTTTTATTTTTTTTTTTATAAAAGTTTAAAATATCCAATAAATTTCGTTCCCCTTCACAATTGTGTACCACTTGTTGATTCTAAACAAAAAAATTCAAATGGTATATCTTTGTTTGAAGAAAAAGGTTGAAAAGTTCAAGGGGGGGGGGAATACTTTCGTAAGGCACTGTACATCGTTGCTGCATTCAAATCTATGGAACAGATGGGGATTGCGGAGTACAGTAGTAGTCTAATCTATCAATCGCATAGAGTTGAATAAAGCGGCAGTGCTCCGTTCAACTGGGGAAGAGATTCTCTATAATTGAAGATAAATTAAAACAAAATTTTGTTTACAGGCAAAAAAATAAATTGTCTTAGGCTATGTTCACACGGCTTAAAATTGGACGTAGTGCGCAAATTACGGCTGGTATACGTCCCAGTCATTACGGTAATCCACAGTTCTCATAGAGAACTATGGATTACGTCTCCTCTCCCTGCTCGGCGAATCCGTCGCGGAGGGAGATAAGTGACATGTGAATTACTAGCAGCATATTTGGCCGCTGGTAATGCAAGTCTATGGGCTGGCGAGGTGCCGGCCCCCCGGCTACACGGCGTAAGTGCGGGGTGTAGTTACGCCCTGCAAATACACCGTGTGAACCCAGCCTAAGGCTGTGTAATAAAAACAAAAATACTCATGTTTGTTGTCACCTTTGTATCCACACTGCAGTCTGTGGCTTTAGGCTGTGTCTACACAGTTAACTTAAAATACCACCACACCGCCGGTTTTTGCACAAAAATTTGGGCTGCATGGGAGTTCGACAAAATTCCAGGGGGATATAAAACATGATCTATACGCCCCTGGATGGAAACGCTCAGTAAAAATTCCTTGCTGTGTAGACTGCAGCACAGATTTTCTATTGAGGGCTACACAGCGCTGTGTACGGTAGCATTTTCAGAGGATTCAAAAGACTGAATCTACAAAAAAAAAGACCAAAATCCATTGCTTTGTAGACATAGCCTTAGTGGTCACATGCTGCTGACTAGGAAATGAATGGGAGACGTCGCTGGCAGCTGCTGTGCTGAAATGCAAATAAGTGTTTTTTTTATTTTTTGTTTTATTACAACAGCTGTAGCTAACTTTTATTTTTAAGGTGGAAAATCCTTTTAAGGGAGCTATATATTGGAGAACACCTTGTAGATACACCTCTTTTAAATGCACAATTTTAATACCAAGGTATAATTTTAACTGTTAGACAACACCTTTTAAAGAACTTTAAGTAAATGTGTAATAAAAATAACCTATAGTGTAAATCATTTTTTATGTTAAACGCATTTAAGAATTTTTTTCATTTTTTTTTTCCATTTGTCTAATATTTTTTGAAAATCCTAAAATCCTGCAGTTTTCACTTTAGCCACTAGTTCTAATAATAGCTGACACTTCCTGTTCTGTCGAGAGAGCTTTTCAGCAGTCTCCTCATTATCAAATTCCAGAAAGGATCCAATATAGGCCATAGACACATGAGTATATCACTGACTAAAGGGTTGTATCTGTGGTTAAAATATAACTTTTATTGCATACACTTAAAAAACAAAATTTCGAATAGGCTTGGCAAACACTCAAAGGAGCAGCCAAGTATTGCCCAGGAATGTCTTTTTTTTGGGCCATAGCACTGCCCAAACCATGAACACACCAGAAATTCATGGAGGTTATCCAATTACAAATACATTGTGAATCAGAAGAGAAACATCACTTATAGCTAGTCATACATTTTTTTTTGCTTCCAGGACCTGTCCATACTCTTTGGGCCACATGTATGAAAACTGTCTTGGTCTAAGACTTTCTTTGTTGCCCATAGCAACCATTCAGAGCTCCCCTCTCATTTCCTATAGTGCTCTGAAAAAATGAAAGGGGCGCTCTGATTAGTTGCTATGGGTAACAAAGAAAGTCTTAGACCAAGACAGTTTTCATACATGTCGCCCTTTGTGTATATATGGTTGTCCTCTGGAGAGGAGTCCTTGTTTGCACACCTCAATTGGCTATAAATAGGGATAGGGGTAACCTAAGAGAGAGATTAAATATATTTGGAACCTCTCCCTAAGCAAACCCTGTTAATGCTCTCTAAGCCATAGAGTGATTGCCCTGAAAGGGACACCCTGTCTTCTGGAGCTGACCCTGGTATTCCCTATTGTGGCCCAAAGATGACTACTATGCAAAAAACAGAATATACAGCGTTATAAAGCTAGTCCCCTTACCTCTAATGCTAGTGATGCCCAGGGGAAAAGGTGAAATATAGCCTTCCCCTTATATGTCACCACCTCATTTTCAGCACAGGCAGAATTACACTGAAAGGGGCACCAATCTGAATAGATAACACCGAATACACCAGTCATAATAGGAGCTCCCAAGTCACAGGTCATGAATAGAAAACACTACTATAGAAGTCATGTCCATGAAGATGCAGTAAAGCATTTCTCTAAATGCAGTTAAAAGCAACTGGCAAGATGGCGGCTCCCATAACCTTAAACAAAGCGGAAATAAAAAAAAAAATCTAGAATCAGAAAAATCAAATAGCTAGGAAGAAAAGAAAATGTCAGTATCCCATGTTAGTGACTGGTAATATGATTATAATATATATATATATATATATAATATATATATATATATATATATATATATATTATATATAAAATATATATCATATAGTATTATATAATATATGTGATTCCCATTAAAAGGGGGTTTCCTCTTTGGACAATTCCTATCTTTTGAAAGGGTACCTTTACAATAACTTTATCGCTAAGGACTGTGGAGAAAATCTGTCTGTAAATGTTCAGTTTCCCTGCAGCCAGAGGGAAAATTAACCATTACACAGTGTCCATTCAAAAAAGGGGTTATCTTTTGTAATGCAGGACAAGACTGGTCCTCCAGAGCAAGATATGCTCTTTGTAACCACTCTGTGGTCAAGAGATGTTTTTTGAACATGGGACCCCCCCCCCTATATTTACTTAGGGCGACACGTATGAGCGGGCTGCGCCAGATATCTGGCGTCTTTAGGCTAAGTTCACACGGCATAATTACGGCGCGTGTTCGGGAGCAGGGGGGGGGGGGGGGCAACAGCCCTCCGGCCTCATAGACATGCATTACTTGCAGCGCGTAAACGGCGTGAATAAATGACATGTCACTTATCTCCCCGCGCATCGTATTGTACGAACTGTGGATTACCGTAATTATTGGGGAGCATATCGCCCCGTATTGAGCGCAGTACGCCGCAAACTGCGTGGCGAAATACGTGTGCCGTCTTTACAGCCCAATATCAGGCGAAGCCCCATTCATACATTTTCAAATCTCCCGCACGCCACTCTTGAGTGCATTCCAAGGGCCTGCGGCGCTTTGTAATGCGCCTGATCTTGGGGGCAGGCCGCGCTAGAACCGTAGCGAAGATTTCTGGCCGCATTACAGTCGGAACAGGTAGAGCACTTTCAAAGTGGTACACCTGAGACTGTCGCTGGAAAGCGCCTGATTTATGACCCGCTGTAGAGCAGGTTCATAATTCGGGCACATTCTAGGCAATTAAAATGTGTATGAAATTTGATGTCCCCCACGCCAAATTTAATGCAGGTCGCCCTTAGTGTTTTTTCTTCTACATTGATATTCGAGCACACCTATATAACCTGTATCATTAAAATATAGAAGTCAGATTGGGAAGCGTCACGCCAGCACAATGTTTATGCTAGAAACCGGCAGTCAACTTTAGCAATTAAATCTAAAAATAGGGCCTGTTATTTTGCTGGTTGGAGATAGGTATAGTGAATAACCTTACTGGAACTGAATGCAGAGATTGTCAGAAGTGACTGCACGCCATTGTTCTAATTCTATGCGATGACTGTATGCCATGCAAGTATTCCCTTAGTAAGTCTGATTCATCCTGTGCTCCTTGTCCTAAGCCATTAGTCAACGACGCTCTTTCCTTGTTGCAAAATTATTTTTAGAAAGTGCTGATTTTAACCTTTGGAAAAGTGACCTTTTAAAAAAAATTGTCAAGTCTTTGTTTATGTTAGGCTATATACAGTGCTCTCGCCAGTTACAGTGGCCTCAGGATTCACTGTGCCCACATTTTTCTAGTAAAACCTCTGTATTAGTAAAGTGCATGCAGTGATTGGTAGCTTGGTAGCACCTCTCTACAGTGCTGTGCTACATGTCCTGTACTGCTCTTACATGTATTAGTGAAGTGCGTGTAGTGATTGGCAATCTATAGTACCTCAGTACAGTGCGGTAATACATATCCTGTACTGCTCTTTACATGTGCAAGAATGAGTGGTTCCTTTGGGCACGAAGTGAGGGCCTCCATTTCTTTTTTTTTTTGGTACATTGTGTATAAAGTAATTAACCCAAAGCAGCTCCTGTCCTCATCATAGATAGTGAGTTACAGCTTCCAGCAGCTCTTTGTGATGTTCTATGGAAAGACTTGCTTTATCTGGATTAGTATCTGATTCATTTTTTTTTTTTTTTAAATCTTCTTTTTTATTGTGTTGGGTAACATCTTGGAATTTCGGAGCCAATGACCATTTTTTTTATTGAGTTATAGTTTTGACATACAATGGTTGTTGTAGAATCAATTGGTGTATGTTGAGGGATTACTGTATACAGTGTATTATGCTGAAGTTGTATCACATTTTCACTGGAATTAGAGTGCTGTTGTGTTTTGTTTTTAATGTACTTTGCAAAAATTTAAAGCATCTTTTATGCTTCTGGAATGAGCATAATTATGTGAATTTATTGTAATTAGCTGACTAATCAGATCTTCTACTACATCTTAGATCTGCAAGTTGCAAAGCCCTGACTTTCTTAATTTTAATCATTGCATTAACCCCTTCCTAACATTGGACTCATGTATATATCCTAGCGGGAAGTCACTTCCTGCAAATAGACATAAAGGTACATCCTGGACATCATTTGGGCTCTAATGCGGGGCCCGAATGATCGCAACATGGGATCAGCTGTATATTACAGCTGGCTCCATTCTGCATTACCCGCAGAGCTCGTGGGCCAGAGGTAACTGCATCGCTCATGGAAGGAGCTCACTCAGGCCACGAGCAGTTAATCGCTTAGCTTCCGTGATCTATCGCGGCAGCTAAGGGAAAGACAGAGGGAGTGGGCTCCCTCTGTCTCAATCGGAGCATCCACGGCACAGCTGCTTATGGCTTTTCGGTCAGCCTGGAAGTCTAACAAAGGCTTCCAGGCTGTCTGTGATGTCACTGTGCCTGGTCATGCCTTGTGGGCATAATGATTGACCGTTGCCATAGAGAGTAGTACACAGCAATACTGCTGGGTACTGCCCTCCATGGTAACAGTGAACTGAAGATCACTGATTCAAGTTCCCTATGGGAAAAGTTAAGGAAAAAAAAAAAAGTAAAACAAAAAACAAATTAAAAACATTGCCTTTTCTGCTTTGCAAATGCCAATTACCCCCAAAAAGATACAAATAAATAAAAATAAAGTATGCATATTTGGTTTTGCCACATATGTAACACCTACCTTATAAATCTGCATTTTATTTAACCCGCACAGTGAACGCTGTAATAAAACAAACAAATTGTGTGAATTGTGATTTTCATTTATCCCACAGCACATAATAAGCGGTTGAAAACTTTGCTTTAGTTTCTGTGAAACACCTAATGGGGTAATAAAATGCTGTTTTAAATACTTTAAAGTGTAGTTTCTTAGATGGTCATTTCTGGTTGTATCTAACATACAAGCCCCTCAAAGTCACGTCAGAACTCGACTGGTTCCTAAAAAAAAAATCTATGTTGCAAATTGTCTTGAAAATTACTACCAAATTTCTAAGCCCCCGGCCCTAATGTCTTAAAAAAAAGACATTTAAAAAATGATGCCAACCTACAGTGTACATATGGTAGATGATAGTTATAAACTATTTTATGTGGAATAACTATGTCTTACACATAGAAATGTTTGAACTTTGACATTTTTCAAAATGCTCCCCGGTGCTTTAACCCTTTGATTGCCGCAGGTCATCACCACAGCACAATCAAAGGGTTTCCCTGCTCTGTTGGGTGATTAGAACACCCGGTGACCTGACAGAGCCTGGGGAACGGCTGCACAGTCAGCCCTGGGGACATAGAGTAGCCCCAGGGCTGTCTGTGTAACAAGCCGGTGATCAGGGCAGCCTGTGTGCTATCCTGATCACTGCCTGTGTCAGACTGATACAGATTACAATGTATTAGCATATATGAATATGCTAATACTTTTTTTTTCTACATTTAGTAATGTAACAGTTCTTTAAACCATATGTTTTTATTGAATAGTAATAAAGGGGATAAGGGGGTACAGAATAAAGAAAAAGGAGGGGGGCACAAGGGGTAACAAGGGCTCTAAAAGGCCCAAATAAGACACAGAGAAACATCCAACCTAAGGCGAGACTGTCATGGTCAAAAGATCAAAGCGTACACTTCGCAAATCAGCTAGAGTGTGTCACATCATGTGTTCTAGCCGTATTATCACAAGGCAGAAAATATAGCATGTTGTGGGTATGTAACCCTTCTTTAAGAAGAAATACATTCCAGGTAAGACAAATTACAGTTATTTAAAATGTTTAGAGATTGTCCAGTATTCCCATCTTTACCTAGTCTTAGCAACTGCATGTGGGGAAATCGAAAGAGATGTCTCACATCTGAAGTGAAAATTAATCCTGTCTATTATTTCTGAGAGATTAGGGGGTTGTGTGGATTTCCAATGTAGTGCTATTGATAGTCTTGTAGCTATGAGAATATGCTGGAGTATTGTTCTTAAATAAGTAGGAAAGTTATCTAGCGTTAAATCTAGGACCGCTATGGCAGGAGTTAGTTGGATATGAAGATGAACTACCTCAGCAATTAGATCTTTAACTTGGGTCCAAAGTGGTTGGATAACTGGGCAACTCCACCACATATGAAGCAGAGTACCTGCCTTGCCACAGTTCCTCCAGCATAATTTCGAGTGTGTGGGAGAAAGATGTGCCAGCCGTGTAGGGTGTAGGTACCAGCGCAGAAATATTTTTTTCATCAATTCCAGATGATTGGTGCATCTAGAATTGTAACAGTTCTTTAATGGAATTTTAAAAAAAAGTTAAAACCATAAAAAGTGTAAAAAAAAAATATAAATAATAAATATTTAATGAAAAATAATTGTGCATACATTACACACACAAGAAAACATACACATATGGGGTATCCATGTGACTGTAATAACCTGTAGAATTAATCTAACAAGTTAAGTGTGAATGGTGTATAAAAAAAAAAAAAAAAATTATTTATAAGTGAACTTAAACTATTCCCCCATAAAGTACAACTTGTCCTGAATAAAACGAGGCCTCATCCAACTGCGTCATTGAAAAATTAAAAAAGTTACAACTGTTGAAACACAAGGAGGCAAAAACTAAAAAAATGTTTTGGTCATTAACTACTTTTCAGGCGTTCGGCTTAAAGGGGTTGTCTCACTACATTGATTCATCTTACCTCAGTCCTGTTTTCTTGGTTTCACTTTGAATTCAGGGCGTGTTTACTGGCTTCCACTAGGCTGCAGTAGAAGCCAGGTCTGTAGCTATAGCAACCAGTGCTGGCAGCCTATCAGGATAGATCAAACAGGTCTGTAGCTATAGCAACCTGAGAGCTGATGCAGCCCATACAAGAGGGGATATCTCAAAATAGGTAGGACACTGTAAATGGACATATATTGCAAAGTGACTTGTTTGTGCAAGATCTTTAACATAAAAAGCAATCCTTGTAGCGAGACAACCCCTTTAAGGGGTTAGAGCCCCCCCAAACCTCACCTTCTAACCCCGTTACAATACCCTTTGTGCAGACTCCTCTATCAATAACTAGCCAAAAGACTCATGAACAGTGTGAAAATGTAAGAGGGCCTGTCTTGTGGTCAAAATAATCCTTGTTCCAACCAAGAAAGAAAGAAAAGTCTAGACCGCACTTCCGAATGACTCGGTGATGTTTGTTCACCTTTGCAGTGTTTAAGCTTGTGATTGAGCCTTTCTCAGGCTTTGTGAATAAATGGCTTGTGGGAAACTCATTCATGGGCTGAAATATTACATGGGTGGATAAAGATTACTGTGTCTTTTGGAAGTGCTGTCTGGACCAATAGTGGGCACCCATAGTGGACTACCAATAGTAACAATAGTGGACACAGTACGATCTAATGACCATGATCAGACGGGTAATAGCCAGAGCAAGCAGAGTCCAGTTTTTCGGTATACAGGCTAAGGGTCAGGGTAGGCAGAGTTTAGTCATCCCAAGATACTAGCCAAAGGTCATGGCAGGCATCAGATAAGAACACAGATAAGAAACAAGATGACTCCGAAACAGTCAGAAATAAGATATGACGTTGCGGACAATACCTAGCGTGAACCAAGTGTACAGTAGAGCATCCGGGTACATGATGCAGCAGTACAGCCTTTGTGGAAATTGAGGAGCAGCCATGTGGATCAGGGGCTACCACAGACACACTACATGGCATCGATTTTTAGAGTCTTTTGAAAGGGAAGGTGCACTTAAAAACTTAAAAATGGGTACATCCATCCTAAATCTCAAAATAAAGAGAGATCCAATTAGGGCTTAGCTCAGTACCCTATTTTATTCCGAAGCACATACTTGGACCCGGTTCACATCTGTGTTGGAGCCTCTGTCACAGATTCTGTCAAAAATGAAGAAGCATTTTTTTCTGTTAAAATGACAGACACCATGACTAAAGCCCAGTCAGTGGGGTCCGTCACGCACCATTGGTATCAGTCATTGAACAGACCACTATTGTTTTGGGAGAACAGAAAAATATGTGAATGTAGCCTAATTGTGACTAATTCCTTCTTTGTGTTCTGTTGGCACAAGTGCTATTAAAGTGACATACCAAAAGAATATTAAAAAACGTCCTTTGATGTACAATTCAAAATAGGAATACTTTTATTCCTCTTTTTTTTTTTTTGGCATCTTCTGTGGTGAGCTGCCATCTCTTGACGTGTTACAGGCACAAAGTCTAAGGCTGCATTACTAAGAAGTTCTGAGGACACTTGAGAATTTCAGAATTTCTCTTAAAGGGAACCTGTCACATAGGTTATGCCCCGCTTGCTGAGGGCAGCACAAGCTAGTGTCAGACCTGCTGTTTCCAGCGCTGTGTCCCTTATTCTGTAAGATGCTGGAGTTTTAGAGCATTTACCCCTCAAATCTTATTCATAAGTAGGTGTTAGCCCCGCCCACTGACAGTTATTCACATGTTTCTACCTATTCAAAGTAATTGGTTTGTCAGTTGAGGTGGGCGGGGCTAGCCTCCGAGTGGCCGGGTTTGAAAAAAACTGACTCTTTGAAGGACTCTTCTGGCTGAAAACTGCAGATTTGAGCATTAAATACACGAAAACTGCTGCATCTTACAGAATAAGGGGCACAGCGCTGGAAACAGCAGGTCTGACACTGGCTTGTGCTGCCCTCAGCAAGGGGGGCATAATCTATGAGACAGGTTCTCTTTAAGGAGCAACCATCTTATCAAGTTTGGAGGAAATTCGTTAAAATAGGCTTTCCATATTCTGATCTTAATACGCTTGGTTCGTTTTGCTCCAGCTCATTTTTATTAAGAGGCCTCTTAATAAGTTTGGCGCATCTTTGGGTGTCTGTACCACACACCGAAATACAAGCCAGCTATGAGGTAGTGAAGATTTCTGCTACAATTTCTTCCACTTTCTGGCGTAAATTATTCTTAATGTGCTGGTCTGCAATGGGACCTGTCAATTTACTTTTAAAAAGTGGCTAAATCTGTCTAATAATGCCAGATAATCACACATTTTTAGGCAATCGAGGAGTGAACAAATATTTGCAGCTTTTGTGCTCCATACAACTGGAAGGAAATGATCAAGAACTGGTGCACTAAAGTGTCAGATGTTCAACCAGACTTGGATTTTAGAAGGAATATGTCAAGCTTTGTAAACCATTGTTCAAGTCAAAAGGTAGAATGATGTTCTTACGTATACATGCCTTTATTCAAGAAATATTGTTGACCTCATGGTCATGAATTCTTGTCAGGAGTGATAATATTGCTAACGCCCGCCAGGTATGTCGCGTTGCCATCCCGCTTTCAAGCCCCTTATCGGCACTATGACGTACTCATGCTTCATATGTCGGTAAGAGATTAAAGAAGACCCCTGACATCGCTGACAGGTCTGTTTTTAGTAAATCCTTGTGTTTCCTGTGAAATAATAATTCTGGAGCCTCTTCTCTTATAACTCTGTGTTGTTCCTCTGTTATTCCTTCAATGCATGTATCACTGAATCTGTCAGCTGGGTGTTACTATTCCATTCCAGTTCTTAAAAGGGTGTGTCCCTTCACACACTGACTTTGTCAAGACTGATTGGACAAAGTCGGTCTGTGCAGGAACAGCCCCCTGCACTAATTGGTAACACCCAACTGACAGATTCTGTGACAAATTTCTTGAAGCAATGACACAGGGACAGCACAACACAGAGTTAGATGTTCCAGAAAGGTTTTACAGGAAACACAAGAATTAACTAAAAGAGATACATTCAGAACTAGTGCAGGTCCTCTTTAAAGGGGTTTTCCAGGACTTTTAAAAACCTCCCTACTCCTCCCACTGTGCTTAACTAGAATATCGATCACCACCGTTTTGGCACAGCCCGGGCTCCTGTGTTCATCCCCACCTTCCAGACCCCACTGATGAGGTAATGTTGGTGGATGCCATAATGCTGCAGCCAGTCACTGACCTCTGTGTTCACATACTGTATATGCAGGTGACTGTTGAGGCCAGAGATTGGTTGTAGTATCATGTGATCCATGAATGTGACGTCGTCCGTGAGGGACGAGGTTGGGTGGGGACACTGAAGCTCTGGCAGCGCTGGAACGGTGATGATGAGAGAGGAAGTATGAGTTAAAGGGGTTGTATCATTACATTAAATGGTCTTCAGAATTAAGGGGACAGTGAAAACAAGAAACTTTGCAATTGGATGTCATTTGCAAAGCTGTCTTTTTTTCACAGTCTGCCTTATCTTCGTTTTGTGTAAACATTGTTCCCCAGTGCTGGTCCTCACCTCCTTGCATTTCATTGGCTGATGGCTCTACTAATTTACATTCTGTTCAGCCCCCGGTCGTATTCACGGGAACGTGCATTCCTGCCTCTCTCTAAGGCCATGTTCACACGGCTTAAAATGGGCCGTATTTCGGTCCGTAATTACGCGCCGAAGTGCGCCAATTACGGTAATTCACAGTTCTCATAGAGAACTATGGATTACGTCTCCTCTCCCCGCACGGCGAATCCGCCGGGCGGGGAGATAATTGACATGTGAATTAGTAGCGGCGTATACGCGCCGCTGGCAATTCAAGTCAATGGGCCGGCGAAGTGCTGGCCCCCCGCTCCCACCCCGCCCCCGTCCACACGGCGTAATTGCGGGGCGTAATTACGTCCCGCAATTAAGCCGTGTGAACATGGCCTAAAGGGACGGCAACAATTTCACTCTATACAACTAGCAGCTCCTCAGTGACACTGCAGCTGCTTCTACAATCAGAAAACAGCAGAATTGTGCCTCGGTGCCTAATACTGCTGCATAGAAGGGAGACAAATCTGTGCTCTGGAGGAGTTCATAGAAGACTGGATTCAACTGTAACAAACCTCCAGCTGTGAGAGGAGAAGAGATCAGTGCTCTGAGTTCATAGAAGGCTGTCTAGCCTGAATGCAGGCCTGTGGTATGTAAACATACAGCTCTTACAAATAAGACTTCATAGGGAGAGGAACGACAGTGACATGTGGAAGGGATGGGGGGCGAGGGGTTTGAACACTGACTTGGGAGCGAGCATGAACATAATCCAGCTACAAGGTACTCTGCATTGATTTAAAAGCCTGTGCGGAGGTGTGCGGGGGGGGGGGGGGGGTGGAGTGCAAAAAACCAAAGTGGGGGCAGCCACACCCCCAAACATTGTTTTCTAGACCAGGGCTCCCCAACTCCACTCCTCAAGGCCCACCAACAGGTCAGGTTTTCAGGCTAGCCCACAGAATTCACTGACAATAATTCAATCACCGGTGCAATGCGACGGAAACCCAGAAAACATGACCTGTTGGTGGGCCTTGAGGACTGGAGTTGGGGACCCCTGTTCTAGACCATTTAAATGGGAGACACCCTGATGGATAACCCATTTATCCCACCGTAGGCAATGAGGTCCATTGGTGCTGCTCGTGTCTTTTGCAGCGACGGCATGGGATCCGGTCCATGACAGAGGCTCAGACCAGAACCTCTGCAGCAGATGTGACCGTGGCCTAAATTTTGCCTATTGAAAGGTAAAATTGCAATAGAAATATATGGCATACTAGATCCATGTGGGCCTTCAGCAATCAATCTTTTATGTTTCTATGATGTGAGTTCCCAATGTATTAGTTATACAGGCTTTCTCTTGTTTACAGTCTTGTTCTGGATCAGTGTTCTTGCAGGAGACTCGAGTCTTGCGTTCTTGCCTATGTGTTGAGCCCACGTGATTTGATATCTGCCGGCTCAGACTGTTCCTCTTTCTCGGACAGTTTAATTTTCTTTGGCTGCCTGCTCAAACATCTAAATTGGTATTTGGAGATCTCTTGATCCATGGAGACTGCACAGCTCATTTAACTAGGAGCGCATCCAGGCGGCCGCTTTATGTATAGGTCAGTGAGGAGTATGTTGATTCTTCCCTGGTATCTGCAGGATAACGTGGACTTAGGTAACAGCTGTACTGTAGATACTGAAAAAAGATGATGTAATCACTGAAATTTTTTTTTTTTTTCGAATTAAAAGAATGTCTTTGTATTTAAATTGGGTTTTTATTTTTCCTTTTTTTTTTATTAAAGATTTCCTCGACACTCTTAAAAAAAAAAAAAATAATAATTAATATAAATAAAAACCTGAAAACCTGCAGTTTTCACTTTGACCACTAAAAATAACCTCTGGCCATTCCTGACAAGTCTGTTCCTCGATAATTACTTTGAGAAATGTATGACTGAATCTGTCAGCTGGGTGTTACCGGTTGGGGGTATGTCCCTGCACAGTCTGACATTGTCCAATCAGTGCTGACATTCGGTGTGTGCACACACCCCTTTTCAGAACTCAGATGGAGACAGCCAGCTGACAGATGTAGAAATACATTTCTATGGGGTATAACAGAGGAACAGCACAACACAGTTATAAGAGAAGATGCTCCAGAATTGTTTTACTAGGAACACAAGTATGCCCTAAAACACCCACATCAGGAGATGTCTGACACTTTATGTTTTGTAGTGATAATATTTTCAGCCGTCATCTCGTTATCATGATGATCAGAATGTCAATAGTTGACGCCCATATATATATAACACAAGATCCCCTCTTCATAATAGGTGATGGTCAGTGCTTACCTGTGTGACTCTACACACGTCACAGAGCATGCTTACAACACTCTCCCATAGAACTCAATGTCTCAGACCGGACCTAGGCTGGTGTCTCCAATGGTACATATAGCTGCTGTAAAGCAACTCTCTAAATGCTGCTTAAAGGGGTTGTATCACTACAAAGATCATGTCTCTTTATGGGGACAGTAAAAATAAGCACTTTTGTAATCTGTCACTTGGTTTAGCAGATATGAGCTTTTCTGTAACTCTGTATTCTGTTTCTGCTGCGGGTCGGGACACGCCCCCTGGCCGGATCCCGACCCCCCCCCCCCAGACACGCCCCCTGCACGGTGATTGGCTGGCTCACATTTCATTCAGCCTGTTGGGATTCGCCCCCAGATAGGAAACGCCCCGGTAACGCCCTCTGTGCTGTGATTTGCTGCCTGCACACTCTGTGTTTTCTCCCCTCTGAGCTGTTAAAATCGATAGTGAAACCAAGGGCTGCAGTCTCTATACTCCTCTCCCAGCTCTAGGGTGAATGATCTGGGCAATTACTGCCTGATTAAGTCACAGATCCGCACATATAACAGAGTCTTATACAGGCTCCTACCTGTTAACAGGGGGAGAGAAGGGTAGGAGGGCAGTGTGCATCGCTCCATATAACCCAGTCTGCTGCCTGGTAACAGAGGGGGAGGGGGGCAGTGTACACTCATCACATGTCTCATCAGTTCAGGCTGTGTGTATAACTGGTTATAGCAGAGCAAGGAGCTTGTGGAGCCTGAAGGCTCTGCAGACACAGGAGAAGCATGCAGGAGACACACCTCCTTGGAGGGGAGACACGCCTGCTGAGAGAAGAGACTCGCCCCTGGATTTCAAACTCAATCTCAGAGAATTAGCTGAAGAGCATGATCAGTTCAAATGATAAAACTCCTTTAAAGCATCTTAGGGAAGATGTTAGACCCTATAATAATGTTTGAAAAACCAGAATAAAAACTAAAATACAGTAAAACAATAGCTGGAAGGATATTTGGTGTGAATCCAGAAGCAAGACACCAAAAAACACCTGACCCTAACAGCTCATTTACCCCAGCTGTGTCCCAAGTAAAGGCTTTAACACCTAGTCCTATTATACCCCTGAAAATATCCCTACCAATGTCCCTTAGCTATGTTGCCCCTAACCAAACTAGCGCAAAATCACTGAAGAGAACTTGGGAATAGAACACTTAGCAAGACTTAAATGAGACACAACAGAAGCAACCGAGAACTAAAGTCAAAACAGAATCCTAAGGCTAGGTTCACACGGCTTATTTGCGGGGCGTAATTACGCCCCGCACTTACGCCGTGTGGGCGGGAGCGGGGAGGCCGGCACCTCGCCGGCCCATAGACTTTCATTAACAGTGGCGCGTATACGCCGCTAGTAAATCACATGTCACTTATCTCCCCCCGCGCCGTGTTCGCCGAGCAAGGAGAGGAGATGTAATCCATAGTTCTCTATGAAAACTGTGGATTACCGTAATAACTGGGACGTATTCCAGCCATAATTCACGCAGTACGGCGCGTAATTACGGACTGAAATACGTCCCATTTTAAGCCGTGTGGACATAGCCTATGGGTGCGTCCACACAGCATGGTTTCTTAGTTGGATTTTCAGAAGGTTTCCGAATTGGGAAACCGCCTGATAATCGACAAGAAACCATCCCCATCGACTTAAATAGAAAATCCGTTTAGTAGTCTACACTAAACGGATTTAAAGCCGGGCAGATTTTCAACTGCCGGCGTTAAGAAAAATTTGGAACGTGCACAATGTTCCGCCCGGTTTTCAGGAGAAAGGTGTGCAATACATCAGTTATGGGGGACGGGCTAATCTGCAAACTGTGAACAGAACCATCCCCCAAAGCTATACAAAAGAGGATAAAATACCGGCTGGATTCTTAAACTGAATATAACCAGTATTTTTCATATGTTGTGTGGACGGACCCTAAAAAACTGGGAGCCGATAACTAACCAAAGCAGGTCTTAATGCTAGAAACAGAATGCAATAAGCTCAGCAGACACACTTAGCTAACAGTATACACAGCACCAGCCACCCAGTGAGACTCCGCTTTATAGAGGGTTAGCAATCAACCACTCTCAAATAATCAAGTTCACGGGCAGCACGGTCAACAGATAGTCCAGAGAATTGTTTGAGGCAGATGCATAGTAACAGCCTCATCGGATCTAGTAAGCAGGAGAAGATTAAACAGCAGGATTTCTGCCATTAAGAAAGTTAAAGTAGTTGTCTCACCATGCTGTTTAACAGAGCCACAGCCAACTTCAAACTCACACTTGCTGGTCAGGCTGTGAGTGGTTCTATAACAACGATTGGCTTATCAGCTCTGCTATTATTGAATTTTCCTGTTAAACCAAAATGAGTGCACTAGGTTTGTACAGGGGTGCCAATTGGGCAGTACTTCTGTCAAAGGTCCTTATCAAAAAGGGGCCCACTGATATGTTAAAAAATAGGAACTAGTAATGGGTGGGGGTCCCATTTGATTTGGCTGTATGGGGCCCTGAAACAGTTAATAGATGACTGATGGCAGCCCTGGGTTTGTAAACTGTAGTGCACAAGTCTACAGAGCTATAAGTGTTAAAACTTGTCATTAACTTAGATAAACAAGCTCCTAGGCTAGAGATAAGACTCAGCAGGTAGTGACTCACCATTGTGGGACAGCAGCTTGGAGCAATTAGATGAGTGAGCAGGGACAGGTGGTCGATAACCAAGAAAAACTTGTGTACACGAGCAGTAGATACAATCTTCTTTATTTCGTGAACAAAGCAAAATCAAAACAGCAATGTATTTGTTAATAGTCTTCATTTACCTATCTCTGTATGTTAAAAGTGAATCAATGTGGTGAAAAAAAACCTCTTGAAGGCACATTCCCTATAAGTTTCTTTCTAATTACAGTCTCCCGCCAGATTGGATATTGGCCATGGAGATGTGTTGGTGCACATTGGATGTTACAGTATCATTCATACAACTAAATAATAATAAAAAAAAAAAAAAAAAAAGGATCCCCACACCACATTCTTTGATCATCGTACAATTGGACAACGTGTGCCTATTGGGCAGAGTGCAATCATTCATCTATGTCAGATCTATGTGTGGATATTTGTCAACCTGAATGGAAGATGGGGATTGTAAGAACACTTTTTTTTTTTCCCTTTTTTTTAATATATGTCCAGATACCTTTTTCGCGGTATCTCGATGGATTCCTGTGACTAGGGCATAAAAGATGATGTGAATAGGTCCTTATTGGTTTCTTACCAATGCTCTAGAATTTCACACTATATGTCCCAATATTTGATGAGGACAGATAGCTGATGTTTAGAAGTCCTCGGGGTGTCGGGATAGTCCGTGTTTTCACAGATTCCTTTACATTTTTGATCTCCCACCACTGCAGTGCCTACTATATAACGTCTACCAGGACAACCTGTCTAGAAAGTCATTGGTTAAATCTTTTAGTTGCCGTACACCAGTTTGTTAAAGCAATTAGCTGCTAAAAACTCATTAAGTACACCGAAGCCGCCAGCAATTAGTACTTCAGTGCACTTGTGCATCCTTAATAAACCCACAGGAGCTAATCTCTGGAGATGTAACACAAACCATAGAGAGGAGGAACTCATTTATACCACTTGCACATATTCAATCAATACACCACTAGTGGAAAATCAAGACAGGGCTCTGTATCAGTGCTGTCCTTGTAAATTTCCCAGATTCTTTCTTGATGGCAGGACCTTGTCAACATATGTACAGGATTACAAGCTGTCCTCAAATCTGCATATCAAGTGCATGAAAACGTGAACAAATGTGGCTTATCTTTCTTTCTCTTCTTAAAGGGGTTTTGCCACGATCTCATTTCATACCTTCTACATTCAGCTCTGTGTGCTCAGAAGGGGGTGTGTGTGATTCATTTGATTTGCATGTCATGTGAACCAGCAGGATGACATCACCAGGCCTTTCCTCTCTGTAGTCAAAGAAAGGTCTGTTTGAGTAGCTACAATGTAGCTCAGAGGTAATGTGTTTGCCTCACATCACAAGCATCCTAGGTTCAAATCCCTGCAGGAACCAAACCTGTGGGTTTTATTTCTCTTTATCAATGCACAGACCTCATTGAGGTCTATTTTTTTATTTATTTGCACTGTGTGACTAATTACTAAGGAGGACCGAGGACAGGAGTAGAGTGACAGCACCTGGGGTTTGAACACTCAGTAGAAGCCTGAGAGGAGAGGTGATGTCTGAGCATGTGTGACCAGGACTGAGGAGCTGTCAGCCCTGGTCGTATCCCCTGGAGACGAACTGTAAACAATGGATCACTAAAAGAGCAGCTAAGACAAAAATGGTGCAGAATTTTTAATAATGATGAATGGTGAAAATGTTGTTTAATTTTTAAGCTTCCCACGTCAGTTTTACTTTGTGGCAAAACCCCTTCAAAGGGGTTTTCTCACTTCAAAGATTAGCTTACAAACATGCAGGGACAGGTACTTAAATACTTTTTCTTAATACATTGGTCAATAGATTTTACTTAAGTCATGAGATAAGAGATATTTCATACAGTGCAGACAGGTTTCTATGTTTATCTGACCATAACTCTGCTCTCCCATCTGATCAGAGAGCAGAGAGTGATGTCACTATGGTCGGGATGACCCAGTCCTGAGTAAACTAATTATCTCTTACAAGATTACAGATAAGCCATTGTTTTCAGTCCTCACAGCACATGTACCTTTAGTTTACTGAAGACATAACATCTCCTGCACTTGTCAGTGTAACGACTCGGCTAGTTACGGAGAAGCTAAATATGCTAATCGCTGCTATAGAAACGCCCACAGCCTGAGGAGACACAGCGAGTGTAAACTGCTTGTAACTTTGTCAAAACAGCATGGTGAGAAAACCTCTTTAAGTTGCTATGTTATCTGTGTGAAGTGAAATCTATGCCCGTGTCGCAGCTGGTCTGGTGTTTTTCTGGGATGTCATGCGTTTAATATTACTTTTTATATCCGACACAACACAACATTTTTTTTTTATTTAAGTTCTCTACAAACTATTTCCGCATCTATACAGTATATTGTTTTGATTCTTGTTTTTGGCGAGCTCTGCTGTTCCTTTGTTTCCCTATTAGGCTATCCTCGTGTGTCCTGTGCTACTGGATGCACATGCTCAGTAGCTTTGTTCCAATGTTATAGTTATAGGAACACCTTTAGCCTCTTGTCAACTTGGGATATAGATGTATGTTGTGTTAATAAGGAATTACGGAGTTCTCTGTACATATGGTGGATCTAAGCTGTTAAGAGGGTTTTTCCATTAGACTGTTTTATAGAGCTTGCTCTTCTCAGCCAGCTTCACGCTCCCACTTCCTGTTCAGGCAATGGGTGATTCTACAGCAGTGGATGGCCTTATTGCTCCTTTATTCCTTGCTGAGCTTTTTAAAAGGACATTGATAATGGAGAGCAGGCTGCAAAGCGACAGAGCTCTTTAAGATTAAAGTTTGTCAGCAAGAAAGAAAAACAACCTCCTGTACTGCTGCTAAGACACAGCAGGGTTGACGTCACCATCCTGGCCAGGTCTGCTAGAGGAGAGAGAGGTGGACAGTAAATAGAAAACCCTGTGTTAAAAGGCAGAAGATGACATCTTGTCTAACTAAAAAATAAGTCAAAATGAGAATGTTGAGTAATCTTTATTTTGCCTTTGCCTACATGTTTAACGCTTATCACTGAGATGGGAATACCCTTTTAAGTGTAGCTAAGGCTATGTTCACATGGCAATAATTGCGGGATGTATTTCGCCCGCAATTACGCTGTGTGTTCAGGGGAAGGGCGGCTCGCAGCCCGCCGGCCCCATAGACATTATTCTCGGCGCGTATACGCCGTAAATAATTGACACGTCAGATAAATTCATTCCTGGATGCTACATCTCTCCCGGGTCATAGCGAAGAACAGCAGGCCTTTTTGGATATCCCAAACAAAGAAGAGGATGTGAGGACATCCATAGCAACCACGCTAAATATTAACTCAACGGGGCCGGATGGCTATGGTTGTGAATTTTATAAACTCTTATCGGTTGAAGTGACGCCAACATTGGTTGGCCTATATAATGCAATATACCGGGATCAGGGAGCAATGGAGCTATTTTCGGAATCGTGCACGATCTTGCTCCCAAAACCGGGCAGGATCACACTCGGGTTAAAAATTATCGCCCAATAGCGTTACTCAATGTTGATTACAAGCTTCTAACCAAAATTTTGGCGACTCGCCTCCAGACTTTTTTCCCTGATATAGCACATCCGGCACAGAGGGGCTTTGTACAGGGACGTCAAGCAGTTAAAAATATTAGGACGGTGGTGGGGGCGACGGTGAGGGCCTTGGGACCTTCTTCAGACATCTAGATACTTTTAAGCCTATATGCCGAAAAGGCATTTGACAAGGTTTCATGGCCCTTCCTGTCTGCTACCTTGTTAAGAAGAAATTTCGGCCCTGTCTTTAGAAATTTCATTTCTTACATCCAGGAAGGCTCGTCTACTAATCTTCTAATTAATGGATTACTAACCCCTCCCATAGACATGTTTAGGGGTACTAGACAAGGTTGTCCACTATCTCCATTGCTCTTTGATCTCGCACTTGATCCGCTATTGTATTACCTAAAACCTAGTTCGGCCACCGATGGGAATCTGGCTGATTCCCCGATCTTGGATATAGTGGCTTTTGCGGACGATGTGATGATAATTTTGAAAAACCCGCGACACAACCTGCAGGGGGTGCTGCGGGGGTTGCAGGAGATGGGCTCCCTTTCAGGGTATTATGTTAACATGGACAAAACGAATGCCATGATACTTGGGGGACCACCGAAACCTACGTGGACCACACTTTACCCGTTTAATTGGTGTACAGCCAAAATACCCTATTTGGGGATATCAATATCAAGGCTCCCTATTAGTCTATATAAAGACAACATCGCACCCTATATAACCTCCCTGGAAACGAGGCTACACGCGTGGAGGCAACTACCGCTGTCCTACGTGGGTAGGGGGAACTTGGTCAAATTGGTGGAATTTCCAAAGCTACTATATCTCCTACAATCCCTTCCACTTTATATCAGGCGTAAGGATGAGATACGCCTGAATGCGCTATTCCGACGATTTATCTGGGGCGGTAAAAGGCCTCGGATTCCGCTAATAATTTGGCAGCAGCCCACGGACAATGGGGGTATTAACTGTCCGAACATTTGAGCATACAATGTGGCCACACTGGTCCGTATGGCAACAGATTGGTTGCAAAATACTTCAGTATACACAGACACCAAGGCGGAGCAATCGTTTTTAGGGAAGATCTCACTAGTAAATTTTATGCATCTGGCCCTGCATCAAATCCCAGAACAGATTAAAGCCAATCCACTCGTAATTTCAACATGGTGGGGCTGGCAGAAAATGAGGACGCTCCTTGGACTACATCCCCATGCCTCTATGCTTCGCACATTAATAGGCAATCCAGATTTTCAGAAGGGAACTCCTATCCTATCAATATACGATTTAATAGATGCAAAAACGCATAGGGTCTTACAATTTGAGGAACTAAGAGATAAATTCCCGGAGGCAGGGGTCTCCTTCTTCCCATATTTATGTGCCCGCAGCTACACCCTAACGCTGACTCCACACTTAACGTGGAGAGAATGGGATCCTTCAATACGTAGGCTCTTGCTCAAGAAAACAACTGAAGGGGGGCTGATCACCCACTATTAAAAAGCTTTACATACACCACTAGACTTTTCAGGCTCCACTATGGCACTGGCGAAATGGGCAGGCGATGACCCCAGTCTGGAGGTTTACACGCTACTTGCAGCGTTGACCAACAGTCGCAAATTCTTACCCTCCAGTAGGTACTGGGAGATGTCCCTCCAGTTGTACCACAGGGCATACATCACCCCAGTCAGGGGATACCGCATGGGCATTTTTGAGAGCAACAGATGCTTCCGATGTGGTGCACAGGAAACGGATATCTTCCACTGCTTGTGGAGCTGCCCGGTGATCCAAAATTTTTGGGACCGAGTGATGACATTTACAAGGACCCACTTGATTAACAATGTTCCAAACAACCCTCTGTGGGCCATATTCGGCCATGTAGATACCCAGATGACCCCATGTGAACCGGGAAGCAGGAAATTATTATATATGATCTCAGCGGCAGGCGTTAAAACCATCTTGAACACATGGATACATGAGTCAGCGCCTCCTTTTCAGATGTTCTTGGAAAAATTGTCTTACATACTGAAAATGGATTGGGTGGAGGCTTCAGGTAGGAAGGAGACTCATGTCCAAAAAATTTTTCAAGTTTGGGGCAGTTTTATCCCTCTGCTCCCACAGAGAATACAAGAAGCCATCAAAGAATGTTTTAGCTTTACCTCATGGTTCCAAGAGCAGATGTTGATTGGCGAGGCTTTAATATAAGGGACTCAGAGATTTGATAGGTCCAGAGGTTGGGAACCATGGATTAGCATCTACACTATTGTTTGGTGACCAAAGTGCCGGCCCTGTAGAATAGGAGAAAATTTAGGTACCGGATGAGGGGAGCCGCATAGATTGATCATACTATCACAACAGGGGTTGGGGGGTGGGCCCGGAGAATGGAGCACTTGTTGGTACGTGTTTTTGTTTTGTCTGAGCCTAACATTGTATACAGTCTTCTTGCTCTTGGGACTTGTGCTTTTTCTTTTTTTGTCATTCAGAGAGCCTAGCGCTATAGCTGAGGCTAGAACTGACAGTTTAAAATATAAGGAAAGTAAAGACCTTTAAGTCCAATGCTCCTGAATGTCATCTATAACTAGATAGTTACTGTGGCGATATTAGCCCAATAGATTATGATCATTGATCTTCTGAAAAGGACATGAGACTGCGAAATGGAGGCTCGGACAAGTTTTAATGTGTTTAGGTTTTCTTTAAATTTTACATAAAATGAAAATTGGTAATGCGGAGTATGCAAGTCGTAATGTATCCAAATTTTGAACCTATTGATGAAAATTTGCAAAATGTACCTCATAGCTTGTAATTTTACTGTACTTTGTGATATCTAATAAAGACATTTTGAAGAAATAATTGACACGTCACTTCTCTACCCGCTCGCCGTATTGTGCGAGCGGGGAGAGGAGGCGTAATCCATAGTTCTCTATGAGAACTGTGGATTACCGTAATGTCTGGGACGTATCTCACCCTGTATTGAGCGCAGTACGGCGCAAAATACGGGGCGAGATACATCCCATTTTAAGCCGTGTGAACGTAGCCTTACACAACATAGTATCCGCAGCACTCTATAAGCACTAAAAAAAACAGTAAAAAGGAATATAGGATTTTTTTTTAAAAAGCATTTCTATTACTTTAGAATACATGAAAATTTGAGGATCTAAGTGACCTTTTTGATCAAATCTGTAATTGCTCATCTACCGCAACAAGTGACTTCAATACAACACTCGTCATCAGTGAGTGCACAACTAAAATGGGAGCTAGTCACTCCCCCATGCAAACCATCTAAAAAGGAAAAATTGGTCAGCACATTCAAGGCACAGTATAAGTGCATGCTGGCGTGGCAGCAAAAAGCAATGCAAACACAACACTAAAAAATCAGTCAAAGTGAATATAGGATTTTTTTCAAAAACATTTCTGCTACTTTAGAATACATGAAAATTTGAGGTTCTTAGTGTATATTTTTGATCAAAACTGTAATTGCCCATCTACCGTGACAAAGAGACCTCAATACAACACTCATGGTCAGCGTCCAGGATTGGAGATGAATCCACTCCTGGCTGTCTAACTCTAAAAACTCCAAATAGATGCTGCTGTTAGTGATACAAAGGTGAGAGGTAATAAAAATTGTATAAAAATACATCACATTGCCATAAATTAGTATTGCAGTGTATTATACTAGTTTTCCTGCCCCCTAGGGAACTAGAAAACAAAGAAATAAAAAAGTTTAGTAAATGTTTAAAGGGGTTTTGCCATGATGTAATGTTGACGTGGGATCCTCCAAAATGGGTATTTAATCACTTTTCTAAATATATGTGATTACAAAATGTGCAGTCTGAGAGAGCTACAGGCTGCCTTACCTGCCCTCAGTTACTTAAAAGCTTCTTTTAGATACGACCTGACGAGCTGCTGGCCGGGCTTGCGCAGAGAACACTTCTTATCTGATGAGAGGGAGCTGAAGAAGCTTTCAAGGCACCGGGTAGAAATAAGTTTTCTTTTGTATACAGAATCCACTAGTTGTAGTGTGATAATCTGAGTAGATCCCTGCTTTATCTGATGACAGGGAACATGAAGGAGCTTTCAAGCTGCTGTGGAGAAAAGGTGTTGTCTTTTGTATACAGAATCCACTACTTGTAGTTTGATTATTTGAGTGAACATTTCACGCGATCCCTTATGCATGGCTCTGTGCTCTGGCTGTGTCTCTCCCTCTCTCAGCTCAGTGTGGCTTGTTTACAATTGCTTCTTAGCAGATAAGGCACGTCCTGGCAAAACCCCTTCAAGAAGTTTATACATACAGAGTGGCCCAAAAATTCTACGCACACTTCAGCAGCAAGTAACAGTTCATTGATTTGGTACATCTCCTTTTTCTTGCCTGGAACAAGGCTTGTGATTAGTTGCATAATCTTCCAGTAGTCGCCAGCAAAATCCAAATTGCAACACTTATCAGTACTATTCCCTGACATATAGCTCCAACATGTGCCATATGGCATACGTTGGAAATTGGCTACAGTGTTAAAAAGAATGTATACGGCATGTCTATAGCCGCAAAGGGGTGTGACCTATATAAATGCCGCCCTCAAATTGAATGGTATCGCCTAGTTTGGAGGCAGTCTGAGGGCATTCCTGGCTCAGTATGGCCAGCACATTCTGCAGTGTTCTGCAGATGTGCTATATAGGAAAGTTCAGTGTGCATTAATACAGTGTGTAAAAAAGTAAAACAAAAACAAATACATTAAATTATCCTTAATAAATAAATATTATAAAGCAGATGAGAGGTGAAATATTGGCCATCATGGGATAGTTGCATCAAAGAACCAATAACTGCATGATAAACAAATCAAAGACCTATAGAAAAAAACATTTCTCAATCAAGTGCTCAATCACAATACTATAAATCCAATGTAACAATAAACGACGTAAGCTAAGGTGACATAGCCTAAAGTGTCCCAATCAGACAAGGATTATGCAACCGTACAAACTATAGATACAGTATTGCACATGTGTGATTAAGTTACCTCTGGGTACAATATACAGAGTAGTCCTGATGCGCGTTTTGAAGTCCCCAATTCCTCCTTAGGACTTTTATTGTGATCTCTGCATCTCTTCAGTTCTGTACATCTGAGACTGACATACACAAGGTTTTCCTTCAACTCTGTCTGATAATCCTATACAGATTAGGCAGCTTTATTAATGCTGTCTAAGGCTATGTTCACACGGCCCCGCAATCACACCGTATGGGCGGGGCGTGAGCGGGGGGCCGGCACTTCGCCGGCCCATTGACTTGCATTGCCAGCGGCACGTATACGCCGCTGGTAACTCACATGTCACTTATCTCCCCGCCCGGCGGATTCGCCGAGCGAGGAGAGGAGACGTAATCCATAGTTCTCTATGAGAACTGTGGATTACCGTAATGACTGGGACGTTTTCAGCCCGTAATTTGCGCACTCCGTCGCGTAATTACGGACCGAAATACGGCCCAATTTAAGCCGTGTGAACATGGCCTAAGGCTGCGTTTACATAGCAAAGACCAAATACCGGTCGGGAAATTTCGACCGGTATTAGGCCTTTTTTTGGCACATGGGAGGACGGCTTTTGTCTGTGGTTTGCGGATTCAAGCCCTCCCTCTTTGCACCCACATCTTCATGTTTTGCTCGAAAGCTGGGCGGAAAAATGAACATATTCTATGTCTTTCGTTACGTCGGCGGTGTAAAAACCCGTCCTGCGGAAAGTTCGTGCAGTTTGGACTGCTGCACAGATTTTCTATCAACGTCAATGTAAAAAAGTTGACAGTCGATTTACAGACGCCCTTCAAATCCAAAAACAGTCTGTAAAACAGACGGAAAGCCTGTGCCGTGGTGACGGGCCCTAACAATCAGACTTTGTAAACTTAGACTAGACCGTCTTAAAATGCAACACATTTCTCGTAGCGTTGATCTATCAGGTGCATGTTTAGACTGTGTAGTCTAACTTTATACCTTCTTTTACTTGGCCTACCTCATGCCACTAATTGCGGCAAAATTTTATTGCACTCCAAACCATGGTACTTTTATTCAAAGTCGCGAACCTTTTCTTGAACAAAGTATCTAGAAACTGTCTTAAGTACATAGTTCATGCGGTGTAAAGCCTGTATGCCAATATTGTTGCCGCAATTGCCATAATAAACGTGCCCATTGTATCAGTATTACTTTGCATGTAATCCTCGACATATGAATGCTCGCCAGTGTCTGCTGTGATGGTTTTTGACCCGTGTGTTGTATATCTAGTCTAGCAAGTATCATAATTATTTATTTATTTTTTTTCAGGAAACCAGCACTGACACACAGCTCGCTAGGGACGGAGGCACGCTCCACTGTAATCGTCAGAAGGAGGAGACTGAACAGCTAATAACAGACTTTGGTAAGCTGCTGTGACGTGAAGGATAACCCATTATATGGTTTTAATAGGCTTAAATGTGAAGCAGCGTTCCTTCATTTACTAGCAGTGTTAGTGGGGTTCCAGTTTTTTGTGTCTGACCATGTGTGAACACATGAGCATTGATAGCAGCTAGAGAAATGGAGACTTGTAGAGGAAGTAGTGAGACTAGCAAGACGCTTGTCCATGCAGGCTGCTGTATTAATGTGCTTACCTCCCTTAGGAGTCAATATTTGTAAGCTCATCCTATAGCCAGTCACACTATAAGGCTATGTTCACACGATGTACTGCAGCGCGCACAGTATGCGCCGCAGTACATCGTGTCCTTCGGGAGCTCGCGCTGATATGCGCGTACTCCCGCGGGGGAGGGGGGAGAAGGCGGCAGCCGGCCCCAATTGACATTCATTACTCGCGGCGCGTATTCGCCGCAAGTAATTGACGTGTCACTTATTTCCCCGCGCGTATTGCACGAGCGGGGAGAGGAGGTGTAATCCATAGTTCTCTATAACCCCCCTAAGGCTATGTTCATATGACCGAATTTGGCGCTAACCTTTTCAGCGCCAAATTGCTGTTGTATTCTTGTCAGAAATTGTGCACTTGTAAGCTTGGAATTCAGATGAGAATAAGTCACTGATTTTCCTGCGTCCTATCCCCTATAATGGGTGGCACAGAAGACGCCACAAGTAAAAAATCTTCAGCGCAAAGAAAAATCAGTGTCGTGTGAACCAAAATGCTGATTTTTCCATAGGGAATAATGAAGTCGGGTTGGATAGTGATTTCTGAGGCAGATTCAGCGCTGAATCAGCATCCAAATCAGTCATTTGAACATACTCCTAGCCTCTAGCTTGTCTTACTGCTCCCTCCCTAGACCTCAGCTGGTGGCTCCTAAAGGTCATGTCAATGTGCTTTTTCCTTTTGTCGGGGGCACATGAAAACACATATTTTACTATTAAAGGGTTTTTTTCAGGTGAATATTTCAAAATACACTGGTGGTGCTGCTCCTGCTGCAAGAAAATGGAAAAATAAACCAATAAGTTTACCTCTCCACTTACCTGTTTTAGCGCTCCCGCATCTTTGACCGGGGCTTCTCTTTACTTCTGATTGGACTGTCAACACTGCAGCCAGTCAGCAGCTGCATTAGTGATGGTCCGACTGGAAGTAAACCGAAGATCCAGCCAGAACAGTGCTAGAATGGAGGAGACTGGATAGGTAAGTATGGCTTTTTTTTTTTTTTTTTAGCAGCACTGGCACAAATTTGTTTAGAAATAGTCACCTGGAAAACTTTTTATAAGGGAACTGTCAGGTGGTTTATGCTGCCCTATCTGAGAGCAGGATGCGATAGAGGGAGAGAAGCCGAGCTCTGTGATATATAGGGTTATATGATAAGGAGAGAAGCAGACCCGTTTTTGGGTTATAGTTGGAATATATACAGTGGGGGGAAAAAGTATTTAGTCAGCCATCAATTGTGCAAGTTCTCCCACTGAAAAAGATGAGAGGCCTGTAATTGACATCATAGGTCGACCTCAACTATGAGAGACAAAATGAGAAAACAAATCCCGAAAATCACATTGTCTAATTTGGAAAGAATTTATTTGCAAATTCTAGTGGAAAATAAGTATTTGGTCCCCTACAAACAAGCAAGATTTCTGGCTCTCACAGACCTGTAACTTCTTCTTTAAGAGGCTCCTCTGTCCTCTACTCATTACCTGTAGTAATGACACCTGTTTGAACTTGTTATCAGTATAAAAGACACTTTTCCACAACCTCAAACAGTCACACTCCAAACTCCACTATGGTAAAGACCAAAGAGCTGTCAAAGGACACGAGAAACAAAATTATAGCCGTGCACCAGGCTGGGAGACTGAATCTGCAATAGGCAAGCAGCTTGGTGTGAAGAAATCAACTGTGGGAGCAATAATTAAAAAATGGAAGACATGAAAGACCACTGATAATCTCCCTCGATCTGGGGCTCCACACAAGAACCTAGTGAATGACCTGAAGAGAGCTGGGACCAAAGTAACAAAGGCTAGCATCAGTAACACACTATGCCACCAGGGACTCAGATCCTGCAGTGCCAGACGTGTCCCCCTGCTTAAGCCACTACATGTCCGGGCCCGTTTGAAGTTTGCTAGAGAACTTTTGGATGATCCAGAAGAGTATTGGGAGAATTTCATATGGTCAGATGAAACCAAAGTAGAACTGTTTGGTAGAAACACAACTTGTCATGTTTGGAGGAGAGAGAATGCAGAGTTGCATCCAAAGAACACCATACCTACTGTGAAGCATGGGGGTGGCAATATCATGCTTTGGGGCTGTTTCTCTGCAAAGGGACCAGGATGACTGACCCGTGTACATGAAAAAATGAATGGGGCCATATATCGTGAGATTTTGAGTGCAAACCTCCTTCCATCAGCAAGGGCATTGAAGATGAAATGTGGCTGGGTCTTTCAGCATGACAGTGATCCTAAGCACACCGCCAGAGCAACGAAGGAGTGGCTTCGTAAGAAGCATTTCAAGGTCCTTGAGTGGCCTAGCCAGTCTCCAGATCTCAACCCCATAGAAAACCTTCGTAGGGAGTTGAAAGTCCGTGTTGCTCAGCGACAACCCCAAAACATCGCTCTAGAGGAGATCTGCATGGAGGAATGGGCCAACCTTGTGAAGACTTACAGAAAACATTTGACCTCTGTCATTGTCAACAAAGGATATAGAACAAAGTATTGAGATGAACTTTTGTTATTGACAAATACTTATTTTCCATCATAATTTGCAAATAAATTCTTTCCAAATGTGATTTTCAGGACTTGTTTTCTCATTTTGTCTCTCATAGTTGAGGTCGACCTATGATGTCAATTACAGGCCTCTCTTGGCTTTTTAAGTTGGAGAACTTGCACAATTGGTGGCTGACTAAATACTTTCCCCCCCACTGTAGGGTTATATGATAGAGGAGAGAAGCTGAGCTCTGTGATATATAGGGTTATATGATTTGGAGCAGGATTCAGAATTTTTCTTTCTTTTTTAAAAAAAAAAAAAAGAAAATCCTGACCGGACTCGCTACGAGACAGGTACAGTCCTGCCTACCCCGCCCACATTCAGTGAGTGACGGTTTTCCATATATCAATGTGTGTACAGCCTCAGCTCTCAATCACTGTATGTGGGTGGAGGGTGGTGGTGATAAACAGCACTTACTCTTTTAGGTTTTATTTCCCATTGTTTACTCCATCAGGATAGCATCAACCAGCTGACAGGCTTGCCTTAAAGGGGTTGTCTCATCTCACAGTTTCATAGGATGCATGAATGAAATAATGCTGCTTTGCTCTGTCACTTCATGGTCAATAGTCCAAGCAAGAAATTAAGACTGCCGCTTACCCCTTCACCGTGAGTGTTTTTTGTCTGGGCTTGCTTTTCCTTAGCTGTTTCTTTGTATTCAGCTGCTGCTACTGCTTGCTCGTGTTGCCTTCTTTCCGCTCGGGAGCTTTCAGTCTCGCTCCTTACTTCAAATTAGAAAATTACCAAGGAAATTCCAGCGGACCAAAGGTACTTCACGAATTTTTTATTTCATTTCATTCTTCCACAAGATAGCGTAAAAACGCCGACGCGTTTCGGGACCCTCAGGACCCTTTTTCACGGCATGTAAATTCTGACACAAACATTTGTTTGTGTCAGAATTTACATGCCGTGAAAAAGGGTCCTGAGGGTCCGAAACGCGTCGGCGTTTTTACGCTATCTTGTGGAAGAATGAAATGAAATAAAAAGTTCTTTGAAGTCCCTTTTTGGCCCGCTGGAATTTCCTTGGTGAATTTTCTAACTTCATGGTCAAGCTGTCTGTAATTAGCATATGAGCTCTGTGTATTCAGACTTCTTTGTTTATCAGTCTAGATTAGCTAAATTGCCTTCTCTGAGGTCCAGAGAAGTTTCTGAGCTAATGTAAACAGTAGAGTAATTAGTCTTTTGTCTGAAAGGTCAGATAACACACAAACTTTCACACTGCCGGCCACAACCTGTGTGATGTCACTCCCTGCCATCAGCTAGAACAAACAGCAGGGGACAAGGAGTACACAGGTCGGTCACTTGGGGAACCAGAGAGAGCACAGAAGGTGATAAAATCACTTGTAGCTCCTTAACAAAAAAAAGATGAACGCAATATATTAGGAAAACGTCTTCATTTAGTGTTCTCTACGTTTTGAAAGCTATTCTTTGTAGTGAGACAACCCCTTTAATGTCGACTCTTTTATTGCTGGCTTAAATTGGTAACAAATGTGCCGCCACTCTGCTTTTTATTCCATAATGGTCGGACCGAGAAGCCTTTGTGATGATTTTAGGCATCAGACAATTACATCTTTACATTACGTTTCCATTACATGTCTCCTATGTCAGCAGTTGCCGTCGCCGGGGACTACTTACTTCACCATCATACATCTGGCACCGAACATGTTAACTCGGTCCAGATAGCTATGGCGTTGGTTCTGATCAGAGCACTTTGTATTCACAAGACATATATTTGCTTTTCAATTCTACAACATAATTAATGTGTAGTTGGTTTTAGCCAGAGTCTTAATTGCTGCTTTAATTGTTTATTTTAGTGTCTGACTGCTCTGAAGATGATTTATTCAAGAAAGCCGGCAGCTTGGGGTAAGCAGAGGCAATAAGTTGTGAATACTAAAATTGAAGAATTGCTTTAATAACACGGCTGTTCTTCTGTATCTGCAGCCACGTTCCACGTGTTGCGGCCAGAAGGGCCGCCGGCTATTGCACTTTTCCTGCTGACCTTAGACCGTTTATTGTGTCCCTTATCTTGCAGTATTCAGAGTGGATGCTAGTGACGCTTTCAAAGTCATCTCGTACTGTAAAACTTTCACCGGTTTTACTGCTCCGTTCCGTTAAGCCTCGATGCTTTGGGGGATTGTGTTTCCCTGTGCTATTATGAACTCATAAACTTGGTTTTAGTATGCCAAGGTCCTTCAGGAGTCATGAGTTTTTATCATGGGCTTTAAATCACGCCTCCAGCATCCCAGGCCTGCTTTTTACAAAACAGCAAAAACCGTGCAAAAAAAAAAAAAAATTGTTCCATGTGTTCTGTGTCACCGATCATTAGTCTTCTAGTGAGAGATCACTCCTGTTAGTAAAGATATAAACTCGTAATGAAGAGTTTGCACTGCCCGGACGTCTCTTTATATGTTGTTCCATAAATCATTAACTGTTTATCCCCGCTAGATGAATCATTGACATGCCGGCCAATACACAGTCTTTGTAATTCCGTCTCGTGTGCCGGTTTCACCTCTGCCTGGATGGGTTTCTCGATGATGCAACAAAATGAAGAACACTTTGTGAGGTTATGGTAGAATTTTACTGCATTGCAAACAGTAATAAGCAAGGCGAGTAAACCTCATGTTCCTAACCTGCACATACGGACAGGTAGATCAGGGATGATATTGATGACTGCACTTTCATGTGAGGGGATAAATAGATTTGCTGTAGGACCAAGGTGCAAAATATTAGTTAAGAACTATATATTATTCTATTTCTGAAATCCAAAGTAGCGATGTGTTAATAGTCTGAGAGCATAAGGGCTTGTTCACATGGCGTTTTGGATCTGATAATCGCATCCAAAAATGCAGCGGCAAGTGGATCCTAAACGGATCCAACCACGCAGCTGAGTGTTTTGATGAGTGTTGGCTGCAGCAGGATCGCACCCTATAGTTTTAAATAGGGCTCCTGCTGCGTCCTTCGGACCATGAATTGACATGTAAATTCTTGGAACGGATCCAAAAGATGCAATGAGACACGCATGGCTGATCACTCGTCGAAAGCAATGTAAAATCACACTGCTCATTGTTAGATGTGTTTGGGTCCGTCTAGACAGACCCAAACACGCATCTAAGAAGGTATGCTCACACGGAGTCAATGCGCTGTGTGATCATACCCTAAATGGATACAACCATCAAACTGACCGGTCAGGGCTGGCTTTAGGTAAAGGCACGTTAAACCAGATGAAGGGTGTCTGGCAAACATCTACATGTAAATACACAGAATAATAAGTGTTGATATGTCAGGTATAATTGTGTTAAAGCGATATTCCATTCACTTTGCCTAAATGTTTAAAGCTAATCAAAGATAAATAAGGACTATTACAAAATACATTGCTGTTTGAATTTGCTTTCTTTTGGAGATGGCGCAGTTCTTATCTCCTGCTTCTTTACAGAAAGTTTCTTGGGTCACAGTCCACCTCTCTCTGCTCTAGCAGCCCTGGCTGGGATGATGATGTCACTCCCTGCTGTGTCTTGTCAGCAGCACAGGAGCTTGTTTATCTTTTAGGCCTTGTTCACACGGCTTATTTCTCCGCGGATTGGCGCCGTACTCCGCGCCGGATTTGCGCTGCAGTACGGCGCCAATCCGTCGGAGTAATTACGGTAATCCACTGCTCTCATAGAGAACAGTGGATTCCGTCGCTCCTCCCCGCTCGGCGAATCCGCCGCGGGGGGGGAAAAAGTGACATGCACATTATTTACAGCGCGTACGCGCCGTAAACAATGCATTGTCTATGGGGCCGGGGAGCGGCGCCCCCGCCGCACCCCGGCCCCGCCCCCCTCCCGCCCCTTATTCACGCTGGATTTGTGAGCGCAATCCATCTCACAATTCCGTCGGGAATAAGCCGTGTGAACACGGCCTTACTGGTAAACTTTAACCCTTTAGAGCTCTGTAACCTTCTGCCCTGTTGTTAAAACCCTTCCGTCATCAATGTCACAGGCTCAGCTAGGAATAGCAGAGCTGAAATGTCAGTCACTGCTAAAGAACCACCCACAGCTGGAACAGGAAGTGGAAGCCTGAAGCTGTCTGTGGGGAAAAAAAGGCTGTGTGGAACAGCATAGTGAGGACACCCCTTTAATTAGCAAGGACCTTTGACATCTCCTGACCTGTCTGTTCTAGTAAATACTTGTGTTCCCTGTAAAATAATAATTCTGATGCGCCTTTCCTCAAATCTCCACGTTGTAGGGTTCCGTTATTCCTTTTTGAAATGTATTGCGAAATGTGTCAGCTGGGTGTTACCAATCGGGGATGTGACACACCCCTTTGTGGAATGGTAACACCCATCTGACTAATTTAATCCCTTAAGCCGAACGCCTGAAAAGTAGTTAATGACCAGAACATTTTTTTTTAGTTTTTGCCTCCTTGCGTTTCAACCGTTGTAACTTTTTTAATTTTTTAATGACGCAGTTGTGTGAGGCCTCGTTTTATTTGAGACAAGTTGTACGTTATGGAGGAATAGTTTAAGTTCACTTATAAATAATTGCAGTATTTTATTTTATTTTTATTTTTATTTTTTTTTACACCATTCACATTTCACACTTAACTTGTTAGATTAATTCTACAGGTTATTACGGTTGTGTGGATACCTAATATGTGTAGGTTATTTTGTGTGTGTAATTTATGCACAATTTTTTATTAAATATTTTTATTTTATTTATTTTTTTATTCTTTTTTTACACTTAGATTTTTTTTACTTTTTTCACATAAAGGGAGAACTGTTTTACTTTTTTTTTTTTTTTTTGATACTTTGTAATGTATTCATATGTGCTCATACTTTCTAATCTGTGTCACTTTGACACAGGCAGTGATCTGGACAGCACACAGTGTGTCCTAGTCACTGGTCTAGTACACAGACAGCTCTGAGGCCACTCTAGGTCCCCAGGGCTGACTGTGCAGCCATTCCCCGGGCTCTGTCGAGTCACTGGGTGTTCCAATCACCCGACAGAGCGGGGGAACCCTTTGATTGCGCTGTGGTAACGCACCGCCGCAATCAAAGGGTTAAACTACCGGTTTGCGGAGGTTTCCTCCGCACCCCGGTGCTCTCAGGACATGCGCAGGGATCGGGGCTGGGTAGTACAGCCCCGATCCCTGCGCAGCTGCGGCGCCGAAGGACGTCGCTGCAGACGAACGACCCGCATCAGCTGACTCCAAAAGACGGTGCGCGGTCGTTAAGGATTTAATGATTCCTTTTTTAGAAATATTAGTAGAGAAACAACAAGAGAGGAGGCTCCAGAATTGTTTTACAGGGAACACAAGTATTAACTAAACAGACATTTTCGGAGATGTCACAGGTCTTCCTTAAAGGGAACCTGTCACATAGATTATGCTCCCCTTGCTGAGGGCAGCACAAGCTAGTGTCAGACCTGCTGTTTCCTGCACTGTGTCCCTTATTCTGTAAGATGCTGGAGTTTTAGAGCATTTACCCCTCAAATCTTATTCATAAGTAGGTGTTAGCCCCGCCCACCAAAGGCTAGCCCCGCCCACTGACAGTTATTCATGTGTGTCTACCTATTCAAAGTAATAGGTTTATCAGTTGAGGTGGGCGGGGCTGGTCTCTGGTAGGCGAGGTTTGAAAAACAACTGACTCTTCGAATGACTCTTTTCTGGCTGAAAACTGCAGATTTGAGCATTAAATACACGAAAACTCCAGCATCTTACAAAATAAGGGACACAGCGCTGGGAACAGCAGGTCTGACACTGGCTTGTGCTGCCCTCAGCAAGGGGGGCATAATCTATGTGACAGGTTCTTTTTAAGTACTGTGCCTGTGCTTTAGGGGTGAGAGGAGGACACACAGGGAGAGACAAGTGGAAGGTTGCAGAGGGAGCTAGATGTCATGATACATGATTCCACAATGTACTGCTTTTTTTATAAGAGCAGACAAACTTCACCATACGTGGCTCATGGGGTGGGTTATTTGGTGGGGAGTTTGAGTGGGTTCACGGAGCTGTTTCCACCCTGCTCCCCCCGTGGGGAATTCATGTCTAACCATTGCGCTGAAGTTTTTGGAGGTGAATATGTGATTTCAGGTTTCATATACTACCTGAGAGTTTAACACTGAAATTGACTCAAAAATTGACATTGGCTCTTTTTCCGCGCTAAAAAAGGAAAAAAGTGTTGCGTGTCCTGCGACGCTGGTTTTCCATTGAAAATCATGTCTCGCAGTTCGCAGTCTCCTTTGAATGCTGGTTCAACGCAGAACCCACCTCAGAAATCATGTCCAAAACCACCACGTGAACACTAAAGCATCAGATCTTTTTTTTTTGCTGACAGGTTACTTAGATGTATATTTGCTCTTCGTCCTTTGTGCATGTTATTTTTTATGGACAAAAAACAAAATCTGGTCAGCACATCCATTTTGAAAAATAAATGTATAGGTACTTGATGATGTGGCAACCAAAAGTATTGCAAACGCAACACAATATCAGCAGCACTCTATAAGCACTAAAAACAGTCAAAGGAGACACAGGAATTTTTTTGAAAAAGCATTTCTTCTACTGTGGAATATATGAAAATTTTGAGGTTCTTAGTGCACATTTTTGATCAAAACTGTAAATGCCCATCAACCGCAGCCAGGTGACCTCAACTCAGATGGGAACCTATGCTACATGTTACCTCTCTTGGTGTCTGTCCAGGCCTCCACACTTCAGAGAGAGGATTCCAGCTATAACCTGATCTTATTAAGAAACATGTGCAGATGTGTGGAGTGTAAAAACTAAGAAGTGGGCCAGCCACATTCCCGATGCAAAATCCAAAAAAAAATAAATTG